>JAQQSB010001607.1:0-65585 GCA_029721515.1 Synanceia verrucosa | reverse complement strand
ATATATGTACATAATTTTTTTAATCTGTGTTTATAAGCTTTGACATAAGGGCAAACATAAAAAAGATATTCTAATGTAGCTGTAAAATACAGTATGTCTTAACTGATAGCATGAAGCATTTGTTAATCATGATTCAGCTATATTAACTATGCTCTTATTTTCATAGTAATCAAGCAAATTGCAATCAGAGCAGACCAATAGCTGGTAAGTAGGCCAAGGTTATGGTACAAAATGATGCTTGTCGCTTTACTGTACAATCTACCAGAAGCTAGCACCAGCAATGGTTCATAAAGGATCTTTGCTAGGCTAAATACTGGAACCAGTGAACCACTTTAAAAATGAAAATGAATCAATTATTAAAAAGTTGCCGATCGACTCATTGATTACTCTGCCAATCCTTTGGCTCTGACTGACATCTTTTGATGCAGGTATTGAGACAAGACTTTATGATATCTATCCTTAACCTAAACTTACTGTATATCTTACCTTAAATGTGATCTGTCCCTGGCTAACAGCACCTGCCTGATGCAGGGACCAGGCTGCATGACGTCCCTGCAGTCCCTGGATCAAGAAATTACAGCCACCTCACCGATGGTGGAACTGTAAAGAGCAAAACATGACAGTGAACTCCATAAACTGCATGTTCAAAACAGGCGATTAAACACAAAGTAAGGTGAATCAGCTAGCTTAACAAAGTAACTGCAAATACTGTAATATGGGGCAGGCATGATGGGAATTATGACATAATTTTAAAAACCCACTTCATAAAATCTGCCTGTTTATATTAATTTCAATCAACTCAATGTTCTTCTATTTGGGATTTTATAAATATAATCCTTATGTTTTATTTTTTATTATTAACTACAATGGGTGCATTTTATTTGAAATTTCATTAAATAGTTGTCTCAAAATCAAAACACAATGGCTTCCAGGCCCTACCCCGGGAACGCCTTCCTCTGGTTCAAGCCTCACGAGGTCTGCCTGTGTTGATCTGTATTCTGATCTGCTTTGATCTTTATTCTATTCTGCTTTGATCTTTATTATATTCCTGCTTTGATCTGTATTCTATTCTGCTTTGATCTGTATTCTATTCTGCTTTGATCTGTACTGTACCTTCTATTATCATTTGCATATTCCATTACCCGGCAACCGCAAAGTAACTAAGTATTGTCAAAAATCAATAAGTGCATTATTACACATTAATGTATCTACTGCATAATGCATGTATACACACACACACACACACACGCACACACATCAGTCTAGTGTCCAGCACTCAGTCCAGTTATCAACAGACAGAGAGTCTAAGCAGGTCAGTTTTACCCAGACATGCAGTGTAAATTTGAACTCTACAGCTGTGTTAAACTGTAGAAAAGCTTGAATCTCTGCTTGCAGAGGGAATTTTCCAGAGTGGTGCCACAGATGGGTAAGTAACCTAACATTCACATGTTGGCAACATCTTTAACAAGTTTTTTCAACTGAACATGGTTTTTATAGTTTTATTGTTGTCGGTTGAGGAGATGTTGGCAACATGTACCCTTCTGTTCGATGATATTATCGAGTCACAGTTGCTAACAGTTCTCATTGAGATAAGATGACCTATGTTAGCTAAGGATTATTTCTGAAGGCTGCTGACTGAGATAAGAATTGTTAGGAAAAGCAGGTGGTTTATCTCTCCTATAGGGTACTTGTGATTACTTTTCCTTACTTCAAATATGGATGGTAGATTTCCCTAGATGCTTCCCATACTCTACCCAGGCAAATGGTACTTGTACGTGTCTTTTCCCGACTTTACCCCACAGGGACCACAGGGCAAATGGTGCATGCTAGTTTCTTCCCGATTCTTACCTCTCTGGGTAGATGGTACTATTCTAGTTCTTCCCTGATCCACTATTTGAAAGGTACCTTGCAATCCTTTCCCTACTATAAGCAGTATCAAACCTGTAACAAGTGTCTGACTCCCAAGACGAGTTGCTGTACCTTCACCTGCTCTCCTGTGTGGTCTTAGATGAGAGGAAGAGATGACGAGGAGATCCAAAGTGAAATCACTTTTAATGATTTCAGCAAGTCAGAAGTGTAATTTACAGATCTGGGTGTTGGCTCGCACAAAAAAACTAGATGAGGCTTGGGCTCCAAGACCTCGCACAAGGCTATTTTCAATCTTTATATAGCTGACAAGTTTCACTTTCTAACTAGGCGTGTTCTGGTCTCGGGTGTTGGATGTCATGTTCTTCTCCTCATTGGTTGATATTTGGTGCAAAAGGGAGTCCCGGCTACACTGGACTCCAAAGTATTATTGTGTGCCCACCGAGATATCTCCGGCCAAAGGAGATAAGGACACATTCCTGTACTCTGTGAATCTCTGTTCTTGTCTGAAAACCATGAAACTACTTTACACTATTCATTAGGGGTGTAACTATCTGCTTTTAACTACGATTCGATCGTATCACGATTCGTGGTTGCCATCTGATTCCAGGACGATATTGGTTCATTTTGAATGATCTGATCTGAAACGCATTCAGTGCCTTGAAATCGATTCAGTAACTTGTTAGCCAAAATTCAACCAGTGTGACTGAAATAAATACCTGATACTGGGCAGTGCAGGTGAAGTGTCCTAGATTCCTGTTGTTTTTGTAAGGGAATCTGAATCAGGTATAAATTAACTATGGAAACAAACATGTAAACAACAACTGATGGCAAATGCATTAAATTTATTTGAACAAAGTGCATCCAACACTTGAATCAATAGGAGGAAGTGCAGTAAGTGAAACCAGCATTTTTTCAACAGTAGATTTATCTGTACTTCTGATTTTGTTTTTCAACATAAAAGACACAATATTCATGTCAAAAATAAAGTGCAACCAACATCTCTTCAGGTTGAATTAACAGTAGGTTTACCTGCTCCTTTGCTGTTTTTCAACATAGAAATAACAAATACAACATTAACATCAAAAATAAAGTGCAACTAACACCTTTTCAGGCTTAATGAGCAGTGGTTGAACCTGCTACAGCTCCCATTTTAATAAACAAACAGCTGTGCACTAATACAAAAGATCAAGTCTCACCAACTAGTCTTCAATGACTACAGATTTTTTTTTAAATATCAACTGATCAACATGATCTGGCCGCAGACCACTTCTCTCTGTCTGCTCACTATGTCGCCAGCTGTACTAAAACTTGCTCTGCTGGCACACTGGTGCCGGAATACACAGGTAGCTGCTCGCAAGGGTTGAAAGTAGAGGTAGCTCTTTTTCCTGAGCTCTCCACCACTTCATGGCATTTTCAGTCAATGGCAACGCATCTTTGCTCGGTACCTTCATCACCTCTGCTCTGGCTGTTCTCGCTTGGGATTTTCTTCTCTTGGGTGAAGGAATTCCAAACAGCGATCCAAGGCTTTCTTCTTACAGGGGGGTGACCCACTTGAGCTAAAACATAAGAGCTTTATTTCAAAATATAGTTGTTTTTCTCATTTCCCATTAATACAAAACAAGAAAAATCTAGTTGTTATCAAATGAAACACACCTGTGGTCTCTTCCTTGAATCCTGACAGCTTTGTGCTTGAGCCTCCTGCCTTCCTCTGACTTTCCATTGCTTGTATCTATGGATATAAGAATGTGTGAATGTTAAAATTTCTGCTCTGTAAGACTAACACAGAAATGTATACAAAGATAAAACAACAGATGAGAGTTGAGAGAGGACAACTGAAAGGAGAGAAGAGAACAGAGCAGAGGAAAGAGGAGAAAAGAGTTACCTGGTGGAACACTTCTGCCTCAAGAACCAGTTTTATGTGAGACCTGTTCTCTGTCCTCTTTTCCAGGTAGGCAGTTCCTTAAATCGGGGTCCAACGCTGCTGCTTTAAAGAACAAGAATATTGCATTGCATTATTAAATTAGTGCAACTGATGACCACTTCTCATGCACAAAATAGTCAGTAGATTAAACTTTAGTATGTTTTTTAAAAGAAATATGCACAGTAATGAGATAAATATATTGCAGATATTCTGTTAAGTTTCAACTCAACTCAAATTAAAACTTGAAAATGCAGTGTGTTTTACAAATCAGTTGAGTAACCTAAAATATTAACTACAGTAACTAAGATTTTAATTAAGAGCCCAAATTATTTACCTATGTTGAGAGCATCTTGGGTGCCTCTGTAGCGTGGAGAGGTCATCAGCCATCACCCTCTTAATCTCTGCAACCAGGGTTGAGTCGCTTCACGTGGCTGTAGGTGTTTCAGCAGTTTGGCTTGAAGAGGAGCAATTACAGAGAGAGTTGGCTGGTCTTCCTCACACATCACAGTGTTGCAGGACCCATCAAATGAACAATGTCCTCCATGTTGGCAATGTCACTCTCACTTAGCTGCTCTACATCTGTGACACCCTTTGCGCAGATCCTGGACATCAGAGTTGCATTACAGCTGGCTGTTGTTCCAAAAACGTTCAAGCATGTCGAATGAACTGTTCCATCTGGTGATTATGTCCTGGATCAGTTTATGTTGTGGTAAATCCATCAGCTTTGTTTTTCCCAGAGGACGTGACATGCAATCGGGCTCAGGTGAAAATATCCAACAATTTGCACTCTCCCCAACAACCTGAAGCACGGTCCACCCCAAACCCTTGTGCGAGGCAAGGTTGAGGTGTAAGCAGCAATGTGTGGACTGAACTGGGCTTCTGCACTGGCCACAATCATGTTCCTGGCGATTCAGACGATGGCAGGATTCTTGTCTGAGATTTTGCACTCGGCAGGCTTCACGCAGTAACGCACCAATATTTTTACCAGTATGGGCCTCAGTTAAAACTCTGGTTTGCAGAACAAAGGTCTTCATTTTCCACTCCTGATCAATGTATGAGAGGTAATTGTCACATACCCTGATTTGAGCATGATGTCCAGCCATCCGTCATTATCGCACTGCTCAGCTTGAGAGAGCCACAGCTTCACATCAGTCTTAATACGCTCGTATAATGCAGGAATAACCTTTCCAAGTGTGGTCGCCGGTATCTGGTACCGTGGGCTCCAACGCTTGAATCATTTCACAGAACCTCGGATTTTCAACCACACTGTAGGGCCGCATGTCTTTGCAGATAAACTTGGCAATTGTTGCCGTGATGTTTTTCGCCTCGAGCTGAATTTTGGCCAAGTCTCTGACTAAACATGCTAGCGCAGGCCTGAGGCTTCTGCAGAGGTCATGTTACCTTGCGCGTGCTGCAGCGGAACGCTACAAGAGGTGCCTGGACGGTCGGCATGCTCTGTGAAATCCCATGGCGCTAGTAGGTGGTTGGAGATTTGTCGGTTGCCGCTGTATTTTACTTGGCCTTACATATCCTGCAAACAGCAAGCGACTTATTTAAAACATCTCCGCCTTTGTAAAAGCCAAAGTGTTTCCACACACTGGACCGCAATTGTGGCTTGAAAATTTACGCGCCGGTTTTCTCCCGCCATCCGCCATGTTGTGTTGTTCGCTGGCGCTGGTAATGACGTTTCACACAGGAAGCGGCACGTAACGCTTAACGCCTTTCAAAAAACATACCCATAGTTTGCCGTGGTTTAAGTCCAATGCATTATTTCCTAGTATCGATACAATCATGGATTACATTTTGAAACAATGTTTGATCGAATATCGCGTCCAGAAGGCCAACTTGCCGAGCACAGATCGATGTAGTTGGCTCATAGGAACATAAATCGATACATTGATGGAATGGATGAATCGTACACCTCTACTATTCATTATACATCATAAAGCATTTCAACATATTTATCAGAATAAAATAGTAAACCTCACAACTAATAAACTGTATATAACTGAATATATCATAACGTTATAAGTGTGTATAATTAAAACAAACCATAACTAGTAAAAATATCTGATAATAACAAACCATAACTAGTAAACATGTCTATGCTTAAAACAAATCATAAAATAGCACAAGCATGACCTTCTCTCAACAGGCCTATCTATCATGTTAGGAAAACAGAACCTCTTTTCCCGCTGTGTGAATCCTTCCTTTGTCTCCTGAGATACATAACTGCAATGAGCACAAAATTATTGGTTACAAATGCTTAGGAAGTGTACAGGCTGAATCAACAAGAGTCTGGAGAAGAATACATTGTAATTTTACCATGCACTCTGAGTGTGTGAGACCAAGGCAGTAGGATGAGAATAATGTGACCTGAAAAAGAGAAACAAATTCCAGTTGCAGCTTTATGTGCAGCTGAAAAACCATCTTTAATGAGCTAAAGATACGGGCGAGCTTGCGATTCTTCTAAGGACTGTGACCAGTCTGTGTGTGCCCATCAACCTGCAAGCCTGTGACCTGGACGCATGCTGCCCTTTCCTTGGATTACAGATAAGAGTTTGAAATATCCCTCACTTACATGCTACCCGGGTAGTGATTAAAAGGCCTTATTTTATTTCATTTTTTCTTTATTCAACAGAAGTGCGCACAAGGAAGTTCCTTTTTCTATTTTTTCTACTTTTTTTCCTTTTTGAGGATTTAAAGGAGACATATTGAACATTGAACTTTGAGTATGAACATTGAACATTTAACTTTGAACTCCGGGATTTAAAACCAAACATCGAACTTTGGGATTGAAATTAAACACTGAACTTTATTGAACTTTATTTAACATCGGGTAACTGACTGACTATACGTTTATACCGACTAAGGGTTTTACTTTTTCTATTATCGTTCACAATATCTTTTGTGTGTTTAATAAACTGTTCATACTTTTATTCATCCAAATACTGGTCGCTGCCAATTCTCTCCCTATAGCGATCCTGGCTCTGATTACCCTGGTGATATATTATTGCAATATCATATTAACTAGAAGCGTTACATTTATATTTCACCTTAACAATTGTTTACCTTGTCTTGATTAGGTGTCATTTTTTTCAGCACAACCTCACCTTTGTCACTAAATAGTGTTTTTTCATTTTGACATACTGTATTGACACATGTGGACCTAAAACCACACAACAAACATAAAATTTGAGTGAGCAAAATGCAGATTTTTAATGAGAAAATCATAGACATGTCTAACAGATTGTTTTTATAACTTAGAATGAACATATCAAGTGTGCATTTATTTACAAATTTAGCAAAAGACAAGGTTTAATATAACTATTTACATGAAAAAGCAGTCCTCAGGCGTTTTTATACAGATATTTACAAAGAGAAACAGGTGGCACAGATATTACTTATGCCACTCCAAAAAGCAGTTTCTGTCCACCACAAGGCAGAGGGGCACATCACAGGCCTGACATTTCCAAGGAGTGTCGGCCCGTCTTTGTTCCCACCTGGAGGCAGCGCACTTTCGCCTGCCTTTTGTGGCTTTTTGCCCAGCACCGGCATCAAAACAAAAGAGGGATCATCGACCTCATCATCTATGTCCTCACTCTCTGTCTCAGACTCTGCCTCTGCGTCCACCTCAGCTTGTTTCTGCTCAAAGAAGAGCTGCAGCGCCTGCTCCACATTCAACAGTCGCCTCATTGTTTTGACACACAAAACAAGAAAGACGACTAAAAGTACAACTAAACACACTGCACTACACACTATACTACCCACTACCAATACACTCAAAACACTCAAAATACGCTAAATACAGTATGAAGATCGCTATACTCGCTCGCCATCTTTCAGTCATATTTCCCCCCAGCAACTGAGACACGGAGACAGTAATTGGTTGTTTCTGTCCACCAATAGCAGAGCTTTTATATGCATTTATGTGTATTTTTAAATTTACACACTGTCATAAGCAGGGGTAGATTTTATGAGTAGCTACTTTATCTGTGCTACTTAGATGTTGATGAATGCAGAATCCATTAAATTAGCTAGCTGACCAAACTTTGACATTTTAAATAGCACAACTGACATATACAAGGCATACTATAAACTTATTTGGGAATGTGATTTTCCTTTCTCCTAATCCTGCCCTTTCAAGGGCTCTTTTCACGGATGGACTTGTGACGTTATAGTTCTTTCTTTTGGCCAAACAGAGGAAAAGGTGTGTGTATGTGGTCTTTCTCTTTTTTTTGTATTCATGGCTGGTGGGGTTGACCTCTGTGGTAAACCTCATGCAGGGTAAGGACTGAACAGCCTCAAACCCTCAGCTGGAAGAAATAAGAAAAAAAGTAAAGGGAAATAGAATTCAACTGAACTTTATTTTGAATATGTTCAAAGAACCAGAATAAAAAAATAAAACAAAAATGATGATATAGTTATAAAAAAAACATCCAGATAAACATACAGCCCAACAATTCCTTGGATTATTGGATAGTTTTTGTTTAGAAATTAAAATGAAGGCACAACAGCAAGATAGCATAATGAAATTTAAATTATGGTATTCCCATAACATTGATGGTGGGATCAGGATCATGCTGAATTAATAGTATTGTCAACATATCTATGAAAAGTATACAAGGTCTCAGGGGGAGGAATTGATCCTCACCAGAGGAGTTCTAAGAGAGTAGATGTCTTTTCCTGTATTCTGGTACCTTTAAATAAGTCGTTTGATAGCCACTTTTAACTGTCTATACAAGCATGAGAAGTGTATAACTTAAAAATTGTAATGACGATTGTATTATCATAATTGTTATTATTATAAATTATAATAATATATTGGTCAAGAGGAAGTGTTGGCACCAGTTCATATATTAAAAAGCTAGAAGTGCAGAAATGGATTGGTAACAGCATACAGTATGTATACAGCAGAATGCATGGAGATGTCCACACATGCGCCCATGATCCACATTAACAGGCTACGTAGACCAGATTTTCAGGCTTAAGTAACGCCCATTTTTCACATGAATATGTATGTGTGAGTGAAGACAGTGTACAAAGAAAAGCCTCACAAGTATGTTCTCGCCCTTTAGCCGCATATGATAATATTGTGGTGGCTACGAAAAATGTGTCTTGAGCTGTAATGATTTCATTGACAATAAATCAGACCTGCAACTCCTTGCATGTTAGCTTGCAAGCTTGAAGTCTTACCTTGAGCGTCATGGCGATCAGAAGGTAAAAGTGTTGTTGTTGTTTTTGTTGTTGTTGACAACGTGGTCGGAGAAAGACCGGAGTCAAAACCTGCTGTTTGCAGCTGATTTTGTTGCCGTTCCAGGGCAGCTGTGGCCTCCCTCACAGCTGTGGCACAGATTTCAACATGGTGGGGAAGTTCCTGCTGTTTCTGACATACACCACACAGTCTATGGTACCAACATGACCTTCTCACTCTCCTCTTGTCTCTCTTCTTGCTCCAGTGTTGAATATGCACACCGCCTCCTATCGTATTAGTTGCGTAGCACGGTCAGTCAGACTGAGGGCAGTCAGAGGCTGCTGACGTTACTCTCCTGTGGGATTGTGAATTCAAATTGATTTATTACTCATTTTATTGATGAGTCAAAAAATGCAGCTATAAATGAAAAAGCATTTCTGTTAACGCATTTTAATTTGAATTATGGTACAGATTCGCTTCCATATCCTAGTTAACTGAGTGAGAGAGTGAACAAGACAACAGTTCTTATTTAGTGGGGAAAACATTCAGACTCTTTTTTTGCTGACTAACCTAGCAAACGTTATCGTTAGCGACCGTTAGCAGCATTGCTAACATTAGCTAACAAAGTAGGAATAGAAATGCTGCTTTGAGGTGTGAAGCACACCAGTTATCACAACATATTTTTGTTGATTTAAACCACTGATCCTGTGTTTTCAATTCATTTTTATCACTTTTTACCTCATTTTACCTCTCTAAGACTCAGAGTGTGAAGCAGCTCCAAAGTGACACAGCAGAATTACAGCTGAGGCGTTCAAGGACACTGGGAGACTGAAGGTGAGGGACGTTGTAGATCATGGCTAACATTACTGTCTTTAAGAGGCTGTAGGAGGCTAAATGTCAAAGCTATTGAAGCTACTGCAACCATATGAAAGTAGAAAAACTAACAGACGGACAAAAAAGACGAGTGTGCAGGCAGACACTGTGGACAGGTGTGGTGGATGTCAGACATTATTTCATTCATAAATATTGTGAACGTTATCAAACCCTCTCAATCATTGTAAAGATTCATTTATTAAGTATTGACTCATTAACTCGACTCTTGGATCTGATGTCAAATTAAAGGCGAATGACAAACATTATGAATAGTAGATTCGATCAAGTTAAATAAAGAATTAATAAATCTCAAACATTCTATTTCAGTCACCTTTTAAAAACACATCAAAATTAAGGAACAGATATCAATTATGAAACAAATATAAAACTAGAATAATTTCTACTTTTCCCATTTCTTTTCAAATCTTAAAGTGGTGTTAAATGGACAAATTAGACTATGTGTTTTGGTGTACGTTATTGCAGAAGTAACTCTGTCTCCATCTGCTGTTATGAGCTCCTCAGGTCTCTCCTGGCTCTCCTCACCTTCACCAGCCCAGTGAAGGCTGCAGCATGCACTGTTTAACTCTCAGCCGCCTGGCTCTATCCATGGGCGCCGTATAGGGGGGAAAATTTAGGACAATTCTAAGAGGCCACGACTGACAGGGGCCCCAAAAAATAGATTAACACCAATATAAAATTATTCAACCATCATCACTCAGTATTTCAAAGATAACAATGAAATTAATTAATTGATTAATAATTATTAATTTTCTCTTTGTTTTTATGTGTTTTGGGCAATAAAAGTTTTATATCCCCACTGACCAAAAATACCCATCCATATTGACCAACCCCCCGTATCTACATGAAATGGTTTGGTCCTGCCTTATCAGTGACAGTGCTTAGTAGCGATTATTATGCACCAGAGCTGCAGTGTTCAAAATGTCACTTAGTAAACCAAAATCTGGTTTTCAAAAAAGGAAAGAGAGAAAAGAGAGAGATGAAAGACAAAAGAAAGGATGTCAATCTCTAACCCAGTTTTTCACCAAGAAAGATGGGTAGCCTCGTGTGTGCTGTGAGTGGTATTAATGCTTTTCCTCTGCTACCAAACCGATGGGCGTTCCGTCGAGTTCAGTGAACCCCGCCCACTACCAAGTGTCACCTGTCAATCAAAGTCACTACCTTTACCAGAAACATGGACGCTATGTCTGAGAAGTTTCTGCTGCTAACTCAGCTGCTAACTCAGCTAATTGGCTAACTGTAGACTGTAGTTGTAATGTGTGCTGAGTGTATTCATACCTCTACAGCAGCAGGGGCTGGTTTATGCTAATTTTCAGACCCACCTGTAGCATAAATTGAGTATAAAATAACGAACCTTTCTTATAATGGAGACATTCTGTAACTTTCTCAGTATTTTCCAGGACCCTGACACTACCTGGCACCTAAGTGCTAAAGACTTAAGTTTTACGACTGGCCATCTGTGTTGGTTAATTTTTTTGATTAATTTCAACTCAATTGGTCAAGTTTTGTTCTGTGGTTTCCTACTGTAGGTTGTTTGGTGTCATTTTACAGCTGAGAGAGGGAGCTTTCACATAGAGAGACTTTAATAAAGTAAAACACAGCAGTATTAACATTAAATAAGTTAAAAGAATATCATCTCAGTTAACTTGGTGGATGGGGAGGGACCAGTGGTCACACCCCACTGGACCTTCAACAAAGATCATAAAAGCCTCAGCTAGTCTGAGTGCTCTCTCTACTCTTCTTCAGTCCTTCAGTCAGTCAAGTTCTGGTCTTCATCCTCTCCACTGCATCTCTGTTCTCACTCTCCCACATGCTGGGAGGGGGAGGGAAACAATGATGACCCAGAGACAGAGACATGCTGTCCCACCGCAGGCCCAGCGCCTCATGGCATGAAGAGCAACCTCTCCAGAATCTGACAGAGAGACAGAGAGAGACTGAGATGGAGCCATGTCAACCAAAGATGTCCAGAGACGTCCACCGATGACCAAAAAGAGCCACCGGTGAAGTTCAAGCAGAAGTCGCCTGCAGAGATCCAGCAGATCCAGACAGAACCTGCAGCCACTCCTCACTCCCATCCATCCAGGAACGGTGATATACTGCATATACATCTTACAGATATTAAAGAGTTTGATGATTAGACGCTAAATTAAATGGCCTGAATTTAGGGCTTAATCCAGCAAACTGAATAATATTTAGTAAGATATCAGTAAAACGCTAAACCAATTCTGAATAGTAAATTACTCACAATCTTCTCTGATGCCTCTCAGACTCTCAACTGCTGAACGCCACCAAACCTAAACCAAATTTTGTTAACAGCCTAATTCTTAATTTGGTCTAGATAACCACCACTGAATTTAACTGGTCACATTGAATTAATTAATCAGATATTCATCCTTTGAACTTTGCCTTTGTTTAATCATTCATTCCATTTTTGTCACAGTGAGTCAATGTCATGTATCTTCCATCAATCTTCCTTTATTCTAGTTTTTATTTTCTATTTTATTATTTCTGTTAGTAGCCTGGTCATTTAGTTTGTCAAACTAATCATTTATTATTAGTTATTTTCTGTGACAGTAGTAGTCTGGTTATAGTTTGTCAAATAAACATCTCATTTATAAAGAACTTGGTTATTTGATTTGTGTGTGTATATAAAGTAATTGAATCACTGTACACTAGGTCAAGAACTCCGTAGCACCCTGAGATTAAGAGACTCTATTAATTAATGTCAAATTCACAAGTTTTCCCTGTTTTAGCAAAACTGGGTGGCGCCCTGATAATTTCTACTATTAAAGGTAATTTTTGGTTTATGATCAATAACTTAAATCTATTGTTTATAAATACATAATTTGATATTAATGAATGATTGACTAATCTGCTCTACACTATTTATGCTACAATGTAGTGAAATAGTTTCTGTTCGTAGTTTAGTCATGTAGTTTGTCAAATAAACATAAAGAAGTTGGTTATTTGATTTGTGTGTGTCTATAAAGCAAATTGAATCACTTTACACGAGGTCCAAGAATCTCAAGAGCTGCCTTAGGTTAAGAGACCCTATCATATCAAATCTGCAAGTTTTCCCTTTTTCCACAAAACTGGATGGTGTCTGTGTGAATCAATAACTTAAGAGTTATTGATTAGAAATACTGATGTTATACAAATGAATGACTGATTATTCATGTGCTACAGGGAGCGTCTTTGTGCTCAGTGATCCCTGTCAGCTTCTTTCTGTGCACTCATCAGCCTGTCTGCCTCCACTGACTAGTTGTTCACTGCTCTTGTAGTCATTTCTGCAGTATTGAGCTGCTCCCTCTGCAGGGAGCTTACTGACCCTACAAAAATAAGAAAGAAGTCAAGGCTGCATTGTGTTAACATTTATTTGAGTTTGCATGCAAAGTGTAATTGTACTCTCATTCCATGTTAGCTGGTTGGACTAGCTACCCTTCCTGTTAGCACTGCCCGCCATGGTAGTGGAAGTTTGACTGAGCAGAGTTATAAGTGCTTCAGAAGTACTTATTTGTGCTGAAAGAAATTCTGATTCTGGTTCTGATTGTCCCACCGAGGAGACGATACACTCCACTCTTTGTAAGACTGCAGCTGTCTTACAGGGACAAGTTTCCTTCTCCGTACTGGTTGTGAGACTGAACAAAGCTCACCTGAATTGTGAAGGTCATTCTGAGAGGCGTGACTAACTACGTCACTCCTGCTCCACCTACTTCTACTGCACCTACTCATGATCCACCCACTCCTGATCCACCTACTCATGCTCCACCCACTCCTGGTCCACCCACTCATGCTCCACCTACTCCTGGTCCACCACAAATGAACTTGGCTCCATCTCGTGGCCAATTTGGTGAACTGAGTTTGATGGTTGCAGTATTCAAACTTTCCATGTGTGCATGGTAGCTCTGATACATAATTAGCTAAAACTAACACACATCACAACAATTTCTCACTAATACTTGTCAAGGATACTGAATAAAATCATAACAACAGTAAAATAATCATAAGGATTTCTTACTATTAACTGTAAATGATACTGAGTAAAGCTTCTACTAAACTGGCATTTATAATACATCATTCAATCACAAACAACTAAATCGTTAATCAAGTTTTAATCTTCCTTTTTCCTGTCAGCTCTCAATTGTCATAACCACTTTCTACAAAAAAACCAAAACAAAACAATTTCATTGATTAATTTACACAAAATAATCAACTACAACTAACAACAACAGTAAAGCCTGGTTCATGCTTCTGCGTCGCGGCGACGGCGTAGACCGACGGCGTCGTTGAGCATTCAAGCTCTGCGTCGAGGAACGTGTTGCTCTTCAATTCACCGCCAAGCTGCTAGAGGGGTGTGGCTGTCTCTTTGTGTGGCTTCTGGGGGCTCATATCGGATTCCTTGGTTTTCTTCCGACAGTAAACAATGACAACTGAGATGTAGCGGGTGTTTCTGGAGATGGAGCTCATTAAATTGAAAAAGAAATGCTGTTGCTACAAATGTTGAAGCATAGAAGACGTTTGAGGAGGTGGTCTGTCCGACTATTCCGTACCGCTCGTGCTGCTCCACAAATAGCGGTGTTGTTGAGCTGTTGACCGGAAAAGCAACCGCCCGGAAATTACGTTCTGAGCGGCCCAATCACAGTCCTTGCCGTTCGTGTCTCAACGGCGTTGACGCGACGCATAGTCAGGATTTTTTGGAGGTGCGGCGTCAGGCTACGGCATAGGGTCAGCGTAGGGGTCTGCGTCGGCGACGCCGTAGCTACGCCGTCGCCGCGACGCAGAATCATAAACCAGGCTTAACAGAGGCAGAAGAATTGAATTGAAAAGCTGTATGTATGGATGTAATGCATCCCCTCTTGCTTGTCTTGCACATCTTCCTGCTCTCCGCTAACATACATATTATAAATCAAACATGTCATCTCCTGCAGCAAAACTCATCCACCCATACAGATGTAGAATCCATTGACGCCTCTGAGAATTTGGACATAGTAATAACAGATTTGACTGAAGATGTATTCCCAGGTTATGCAAATAAACCCAGAGTGCCACTCACCAAGAACTAATACAGTAACAACTAAAATATGCATTTCCTACTGAAAATGTGTGGGAATACTGTCAGCTGAAGCTACGCTGCTCATGCTGAATGCTGCTTAGCTTAAGCTAATCTGCTAATGCTGGGTTGAATGTTTTGGGAAGGTGAAGTAGAATAAATTTTGAAAAAATATGAATGTATAATTTAATTCAATTTAAAAGTTGAATGTTGAAAATGTGTGATGTAGCATAAACCACACTTTTTAGATATTAAAGCTGCAATCCATGATGCTGTTCAGAAACACTTTTGTTCTACTGGGTGAAATGCTCCTTCTACCCTGAGAGCAGTCAATACATGATGTGTTCAGAAAAAGGAAGGGAAAGAATCAGACCTCTGTGGCAGCTACAGGACTGTAAAAACTCTGACCAATCAACTGACACTCAGAGCGAGATGAGAGAACCAATCATGTGTCATCCTGCTCATGTCCCTCCCTCCTCCCCGCTGTTGCTGGAAATATCAAACACACAGTTCATCTGCAGAAATACAGAGATAGCAGGGAAATCCCTTCTGTAGGGAACAATGTCAGAGAAAATGCAGCCAAAAATACCACTTCCACTGTTACTTCTGACGACTCATCATGCTAAACAGACAAAGAGAAGAAAGAGGGAGGAAGAAAAGACTGAAAGACAAAACTCTGGATAAAGCTAAGAGGACAAACCAGAGTGAACATCAGTGGAGACACTGAGACATCTGAAGGGACTGAAAAGTGATGCAGAAGTTACTTTCGTCCTGTTGGACAGGTAATTATTTGTTTAGCTTAGGGAGGAGTTATTATTTTCATGAAATATGTAATGTTTGCCAACTTAGCTACTGTTGTAGCGCATATTAGCCTGATGCTAACGTTAGCTTCTCTGTGGGTGTAAGCTGGTCGTAGGTGTGGCTTGTATTGAAGAGGTTATAGGATATGACATTTTGACCATATTGTACAGTCATAATCATCACTGTCTGCATTATAAAGGTGACAAAATGACGTTGATATATTGGCTTTGAACGGGACGTTTTACAGCTGTGGTGATGTAGCATAACAGCTCTCCTCTCCCTGCTGAATGCTACTGTTCAAGTTTGAAGGGGTGGAGCTTTGGACGGAGCACTGATGGGAGGAGAGTGTGGAGGTAAGGGGAGGCTGAGAGGAGGTGCTACTTTCAAATCTTGCTAGCTCTTTCAACTCATGAATTGTAGCTTTAATAAATGAATTATCAATTATCAATAATTAACAGAACTAACTATTAATTATTAATCAGCGATTTGCTCGTTGAATCAGGGGAACCATCTCTTTTTATCAAAGGTTTAAGCTTATTTGATCGATCAGTCCGATATCATAAGATCATAAAACTCTGAATCAGGAATTTTATTTTGCTTCATATATATGTGTGTGTGTGTGTGTGTGTAGTGTTAAGGGAAGGAGTTAATTCTTTTCTAGAGGTAATTCACTGTTACTGTTAAAAAATAAGTGGATATTTTAGTTTGATTGACACCAACTCAAGAATCAGAAAAGGGCCGAAGCGTCCTACTTTGTGCAGGTTTTCCTGGTTCCAGGCAGGTCCAGAAGGCAGCTTAGTGGGCTCTGGTGCTTCTCGGATTCACAGTCCAGACTGGAGGTTAAGCCTGTCGGCAGGGTGGAACGAGAGCGAGCTGGGTTGTCGCTGATCAGCTGGCCTATTGGTCACCGGAGAGACTTCGGTCGCACATTGGTGGCGATGGCTGGACGCTGACTGGCTTTCGGTGGCAGATGGTGTCGTACAAATTATTCAGATAATACATTCATTAAATCTCGTTTGGCCAGAAGGGTATCGTCTTAACGTTAACTCCAAATAAAAGAAATGAAAACATTGAAATGAAAGCACTGTTGCTTTTTAGACTAAACTTGACTGATCAGATGTTAAAAATTAACACGTAGACATAACCAAATAACAGAGAGCGAGAATAAAAAGAAACTAATGAGACACAGATGAAGACCGGAAAACGAAAGACAACAGCTAAAAGACAACTGAAGTCTGGAGATTTTTGGTTTTCTATTATTCTTGAGAAGTGGTGGAATTGGGAGGAGTTAAACAGTCCTTCCTCTCTTTTCACTTTTAATTCATATGTAAGTGAATTGAATATAATCTACTCGTTAACTTATGAATCACATATTCACTTCCCACTATAAACCAAACAAATTATCACCTTAGTGTTAAGCACGTGATGAGACATTTGATAATCACCAGTTTTCAGCAAATGTTATAAGCAGATTATTATCACATAACTTTAAGATGTAATGCATCTCATTATGTAGTTTACCAAACTAAACAAGATTAAACAGGATTAATTCAACCATGCTAACAAAGAAAAACAATAGATTATAATTACTAAGTTATTAACTTTGAACACAGCTTTGCATAAAGTTCACAGATGAAATATCAAAAGATTATATGGAAGATTTACCTTCATTGTCCACTAGATGGCAATGTGGCTCCATGATAGAATTTATCTTAAAACAACTCACTTGTAACTCAGTGACACATACTGCTTCAGGGGTCAAAAAAGGATCAAAATTCATCTTTTCATTTGAGGACTAATTTTTATCCAACTCATATCATGTTTAGATACTCATAACCTTTTATTTTACATTACATAGAGAACTTCATCCACAAAATCTGAGTGTTTTCACATCTGTGAGCCAGTTTTATGGCTTAAAGTTGCAATTCAATTGTGAGGAATGTGTTATTGAATTGAAGAATTATTTGATCTTCTGTAATACATGCAGGTACAAAAAGAGAAAGGAGAAGGGACTTTTAAAGTCTATCGGAGAGCTAACTGCTAAACAGCAAAAAAAAAAAAAAAAAAACAGCAAAGTGGAATGAAAACTCAAAGAGGTACAAGAAAAAGAAAAAATGCCTCCAGGCAATTCTGAGCGACAGCCCCCCATCTGATGTCTCCGGCACAGATGACCAACTCCTACAGCCCAGACCAGTGCTACAGCCCAGGGACGAAAATGACAGGATTGCACAATCCTATAATAAGGTATTATTGCTTTTATATCTCAGCACTCACCCAATCAACCTATCGATCACTCACTTGCTGCCCTCTCCATCACTGTCATTCCTTTCTTTTTCACTCACTCACTGACTCACTTTCTTACTCAGTCACTCACTCACTCTCTGACTCACTCAGTCAGTCACACTTTGTCTTACTCAATCACTGTCTCACTCTCTTCCAGGAGGACACGCCATCAACCGGAGGAACTCAGACCATTAGTGATGCAACACAATCACCCTCTGGTCCAATGACAACACCTAAAAGAACAATGTCCACAAAGGAAAAACTCAAGCTAACTAAAAAACTGAAGATCACACTGACAAAGCTCGAAAAGAAAAACAAGGAGCTCGACAATCTGAGAAAAAAAATAAAACATCTTGAAGCAAAGAATGCACAAAGGAGGCTGGCAGACAAAAGGAAGGTTACACAGAACAGACGCCACAACATGAGAACCGTCGCAACACCTGCAAAGACAGCCCATTGCCAGTTGTGATGGACCCAGCCACAAAGAACAACATGGTGAGATGGAATGAGTGGGTGACAAAAACATCACCATACTGGAAAAAATCTCCTGATGGTACTAAGGTTGAAGGCAAGCACACCACTCTGTAAACTAAAGCGGCCAGCCTCGGAAAACTGGTGGAGCAAACAAAGAACGACCTGCCACGTTTCAAGGTTCACCTCTTCAACACAGCACACCAGTTCAGAGAGATCAGGCGGCTGAAAGAGAGATTGGTGGAAGATGAAGGAGTTGTACATTTTGACTACAGTGAAAATTACAACTGTAAGTGGAGCAAGGAAATAAAGGACACTCACTTTGGTGGAGGTCACAAACAGGTTACTTTGCATACTGGTGTCCTGTATGTGAGTGAGGGACAGCCGGAAGCCTTTGCCACGGTATCCAGCAGTCTAAAGCACGATGCTGTAGCGACGTGGGCACACCTTGATCCAGTGTGGCAGCATATAAAATCCAGTCACCCCACAGTAAAACATGTCCACCTGGTGTCTGATGGGCCAACTTCCCAATACCACAACAAGGTTTGTCATGAGCAATAACTTTTAGACTGATATTGATTGGTCAGAATTTTATAAATCCATCAGTAAAACATGAGAAAGACAAAAATACCCCATATTTACACTCACTCACTGTCACTCACTTTCTGACTCACTCTCAACATTCAACCTCTCTATCTTTCTCTCCCGCCATCCCCAGGTCTCCTTCTATTTGGCATCCACAGTGCCTTTCATAAAGGGTTTCAAGTCTGTGACCTGGAATTTTACAGAGGCATCACACGGGAAAGGTGCTCCAGACGGCGTTGGAGGAGCACTGAAAAATCTTGCCGACAGGCTGGTAGCCTATGGAACGGACATACCTGATGCTGAAGCCTTGCTGCACAACCTGTCAGAGCAGAGTTCAGTGAAACTCTTCAAGGTGACTGAAGAGGACATTGAAACATTTGGAGAGTTAATGCCCCCATCACTGAAGACAGTGCAGGGCACTCTGAAAGAACATCAGGTAAGGTATCACTCAGTAAACAATCAGATTATGATGATTCCCATTATGTTCACTGAATAAATGTGCAACGTTACTCATATATTTTTCTGTTGTTTTTTTTCATCTTATTGCAACAGAACCAGGGAAGATCAGAGTGAGGGATGTCTCATGCTTCTGTAAGCCTGCATGTGATTGCTATGCTCCAAAAGAAGTCATTCTCAAAGAAGAGACGGAAAATAGGGACTCTATTGGAGTTGGGCAATGGGTGCTCGTTAAGTATGACGGATGCCTGTATCCTGGTATTGTAACACAGGTAGGAATGTGTAGCTGTTAAGTGACGTCAAGGTTTAAAGATTATTACATTGTAAAGAGATGGTAATTTCTCTTCACACCATGTCGTGCCACAGCCTCCTGCGGCAGAGTGTGATGCTCTCCCCGCCGAAGCGATATCACATTTGCTGTATATGGAAATATTTGGATGGGCATGAGTGATAACTTCAAATTTTATTTCTGTACAGGAGCTATTTGTCAAGTCTGTCAATAAAAAATTATGAATGTTTACACTATGTGGCTATTCTGAACTATTAATAGAACATGCATGAAAAAAACAAAAGGTCTACCTTTCATACATATTCAGTAATCATCAATTGAAAATGTGTGACGGTAATGAACTTATCAGTGACTCAATAAAACATTCCAAAATGTATTAAAAAACATATATTGATCATTCATTTTAATTGAGACAGTTAATTGAGACCCTGCTTGCTACTAATGAGAGAAAAAACTAGCAAAATTGACCTAAAATTGTTTTTGCAAAAGTTAGGACAATTTCGTGAGAATCACCCAGCTGGGATAGACTCCAGCCCCCAAATACAGCTTACATGTTGATGTATCAGCATTAATACTCCAATAATATAATATATGATACAATATGAACTGGAGCAGGTACTTTAAAATTTGAGAAATTTTGTAGAACAGTGTTGTATTGACAGCTAACAGACCATTGGTGAAATGTGTTTTGGTAATAATAATAATAGCTGGTAAATGAGTGCTTTACTTTATGTATTTGTGTACTTACTTGATGCCGATAGCTGATGGATCAGCTAGCTCAAAAGTTTTGTCTTCACTTTCTCAGGTGAAATGAGCAGCGTGTCTTCTGTTAAACACTTCAGTTGTGTTCCGATCTGTTCTAATCTGCTTTGATCTGTATTCTAATCTGCTTTGATCTGTATTCTAATCTGCTTTGATCTGTATTCTAATCTGCTTTGATCTGTACTGTACCTTCTTACCTTGCTTATTTGGTTACCCGGGCAACCGCAAAGTAACGAAGTATTGTCAAAAATCAATAAGTGCATTATTACACATTAATATATCTTAATGCATAATGCATGTATACACACACACACACACACACACACACATCAGTCTAGTGTCCAGTGACCAGTCCAGTTAACAACAGACAGAGAGTCTAAGCAGGTCAGTTTTTATCCAGACATGCAGTGTAAATTTGAACTCTAAAGCGTGTTAAACTGTAGAAAAAGCTTGAATCTCTGCTTGCAGAGGTAATTTTCAAGAGTGGCGCCACAGACGGGTAAGTAACCTTAACATTCACATGTTGGCAACATCTTTAACAAGTTTTTTTCAACTGAACATGGTTTTACAGTTTTATTGTTGTCGGTTGAGGAGATGTTGGCAACATGTACCCTTCTGTTCGATGATATTATCGAGTCACAGTTGCTAACAGTTCTCACTGAGATAAGATGACCTATGTTAGCTAAGTATTATTTCTGAAGGCTGCTGACTGAGATAAGAATACATAGCTGGCGTCAAATAAATGCAAAGATCAAATTGTCTCTGCATGAAGGCAAATTGTGTATATTTATATAATTGTATATGTACATAATTATTGTATCTGTGTTTATACAGCTAAGTTGACATGAAGGCTAAACATGAAAAAAGATATGGTCTACATGTAGCTGTATAGATACAGTATGTCTTAACTGATAGCATGAAGCATTTGTTAATCATGATTCAGCTATATTAACTATGCTCTTATTTTCATAGTAATCAAGCAAATTGCAATCAGAACAGACCAATAGCTGGTAAGTAGGCCAAGGTTATGGTACAAAATGATGCTTGTCGCTTTACTGTACAACTACCAGAAGCTAGCACCAGCAATGGTTCATAAAGGATCTTTGCTAGGCTAAATACTGGAACCAGTGAACCAGTTTAAAAAATGAAAAATGAATCAATTATTAAAATAGTTGCTGATCGACTAATTGATTACTCTGCCAATCCTTTTGGCTCTGACTGACATCTTTTTTGATGCAGGTATTGAGACAAGACTTTTATGATATCTATCCTTAACCTAAACTTACTGAATATCTTACCTTAAATGTGATCTGTCCCTGGCTAACAGCACCTGCCTGACGCAGCAGGGGACCAGGCTGCATGACGTCCTGCAGTCCCTGGATCAAGAAACGTTACAGCCACCTCACCGATGGTGGAACTGTAAAAGAGCAAAAACATGACAGTGAACTCCATAAACTGCCATGTTCAAAACAGGAGCATTAAAACACAAAGTAATATCTGCATTTACAAAGGTCAATCAGCTAGCTTAACAAAGTAACTGCAAATACTGTAATATGGGGCAGGGGCATGATGGGAATTGCGGACATAATTAAAAAAAAAAACCCACTTCAATTAAAATCTGCCTGTTTATATTAATTTCAATCAACTCAATGTTCTCTCTATTTGGGATTTTATAAATATAATCCTTATGTTTTATTTTTTTTATTATTAACTACAATGGGTGCATTTTATTTGAAATTTAATTAAATAGTTGTCTCAAAATCAAAAACACAATCATATTGAATGTATTTTATCTAATACATTAATTCAAATCCACATGAGCACAGAATCATTTCTTACAGTGAAGTGACCCTGTGACCATGATGCCCTCCACCTCGCTGACTATCTACCTGTGACCACACAGGCATGCGAGGTCTCATATCATGTATAAACGTGTTATTTGCTCAGATGTACAGTATGTGTGCAAAAATATGTAATACCACATGACTTCAATGACAGGTTGACCTCTCCTTCTACTATTTGGAGAATTAAATTACATTAGCTTTCGATCCACCACGACTCAGAGCTTTGGACGATTCATTACCCATTGTGTTAGTTTAGACTGAGACAAACTGACAAACAACTAAAAGTCTTCAATATGTATGTTACTTCTGCCCCAAAGGTCTCCAATTAAAATTGCCAGCAGCAGTGGTCAGAAATCACACTGGCAGCAACTCTGTCAGCACTGCTATGTAACTCATAACAGTCTTAATACACACCCGCTGACAGCAACTCTGTCAGCACTGCTATGTAACTCATAACAGTCTTAATACACACCCGCTGAGAGCAACTCTGTCAGCACTGTTATGTAACTCATAACAGTCTTTATTCACACCCGCTGACAGCAACTCTGTCAGCACTGCTATGTAACTCATAACAGTCTTCATACACACCCGCTGACAGCAACTCTGTCAGCACTGTTATGTAACTCATAACAGTCTTAATACACACCCGCTGACAGCAACTCTGTCAGCACTGCTATGTAACTCATAACAGTCTTCATACACACCCGCTGACAGCAACTCTGTCAGCACTGTTATGTAACTCATAACAGTCTTAATACACACCCGCTGACAGCAACTCTGTCAGCACTGCTATGTAACTCATAACAGTCTTAATACACACCCGCTGACAGCAACTCTGTCAGCACTGTTATGTAACTCATAACAGTCTTAATACACACCCGCTGACAGCAACTCTGTCAGCACTGCTATGTAACTCATAACAGTCTTAATACACACCCGCTGACAGCAACTCTGTCAGCACTGCTATGTAACTCATAACAGTCTTAATACACACCCGCTGACAGCAACTCTGTCAGCACTGTTATGTAACTCACAACAGTCTTAATACACACCCGCTGACAGCAACTCTGTCAGCACTGCTATGTAACTCATAACAGTCTTAATACACACCCGCTGACAGCAACTCTGTCAGCACTGTTATGTAACTCATAACAGTCTTAATACACACCCGCTGACAGCAACTCTGTCAGCACTGCTATGTAACTCATAACAGTCTTAATACACACCCGCTGACAGCAACTCTGTCAGCACTGCTATGTAACTCATAACAGTCTTAATACACACCCGCTGACAGCAACTCTGTCAGCACTGCTATGTAACTCATAGCAGTCTTATGACCCCCAAAGACAACATCCATAGGGGCCCTGAGCAGCCGACCCCCCCGTTCTTGGCTTAACCGAAAATGGCCTCCAGGGCCCTACCCCGGGAACGTCTTCCCTCTGGTTCAAGCCTCACGTAGGTCTGTCTGTGTTTATCTGTATTCTGATCTGCTTTGATCTTTATTCTATTCTGCTTTGATCTGTATTCCATTCTGCTTTGATCTGAATTCTAATCTGCTTTGATCTGTATTCTCTTCTGCTTTGATCTGTATTCTATTCTGCTTTGATCTGTACTGTACCTTCTATTATCATTTGCATATTCGGTTACCCGGGCAACCGCAAAGTAACTAAGTATTGTCAAAAATCAATAAGTGCATTATTACACATTAACGTATCTTAATGCATAATGCATGTATACACACACACACACACACACACACACACACATCAGTCTAGTGTCCAGTGACCAGTCCAGTTAACAACAGACAGAGAGTCTAAGCAGGTCAGTTTTTACCCAGACATGCAGTGTAAATTTGAACTCTACAGCGTGTTAAACTGTAGAAAAAGCTTGAATCTCTGCTTGCAGAGGGAATTTTCCAGAGTGGTGCCACAGACAGGTAAGTAACCTTAACATTCACATGTTGGCAACATCTTTAACAAGTTTTTCTTCAACTGAACATGGTTTTTATAGTTTTATTGTTGTCGGTTGAGGAGATGTTGGCAACGTGTACCCTTCTGTTTGATGATATTATCGAGTCACAGTTGCTAACAGTTCTCATTGAGATAAGATGACCTATGTTAGCTAAGGATTATTTCTGAAAGCTGCTGACTGAGATAAGAATTGTTAGGAAAAAGCAGGTGGTTTATCTCTCCTTATAGGGTACTTGTGATTGCTTTTCCCTTACTTCAAATGTGGATGGTACTTTCCCTAGATGCTTCCCATACTCTACCCAGGCAAATGGTACTTGTACAAGTCTTTTCCCGTACTTTACCCCACAGGGCCCACAGAGCAAATGGTACTATGCTAGTTTCTTCCCGCACTTTACCTCTCTGGGTAGATGGTACTTATTCTAGTTCTTCCCATACTCCACTATTTGAAAGGTACCTTGCAATCCTTTCCCCTACTATAAGCAGTATTAAACCGGTAACAAGTGTCTAACTCCCAAGACGAGTTGCTCTATCATTCACCTGCTCTCCTGTGTGGTCTTAGAGAGGAAGAGATGACGAGGAGATCCAAAGTGAAATCACTTTTAATGATTTCAGCAAGTCAAAAGTGTAATTTACAGATCTGGGTGTTGGATCGCACAAACAAAAAACTAGATGAGGCTTGGGCGCTCCAAGCCCTCGCACAAGGCTATTTTCAATTTTTATATAGCTGACAAGTTTCACTTTCTAACCAGGCGTTGTCTTCGGGTCTTCGGGATGTTGGATGTCATCAGTTCTTCTCCTCATTGGTTGATATTTGGTGCAAAAGGGCGTCCCGAGGCGCCACACTGGACCTCCAAAGTGTTATTGTGTGCCCACCGGAGATATCTCCGGCCAAAGGAGATAAGGACACATTCCTGTACTCTGTAAATCTCTGTTCTTTGTCTGAAAACCATGAAACTACTTTTACACTATTCATTAGGGGTGTAACGATTCGTTTTAACAACGATTCGATTTGTATCACGATTCGTGGTTGCCGATTCGATTCCAGGACGATATCGGTTCATTTTGAATGATCTGATCTGAAACGATTCAGTGCCTTGAAATCGATTCAGTAACTTGTTAGCCAAAAATTCAACCAGTGTGACTGAAATAAATACCTGGATACTGGGCAGTGCAGGTGAAGTGTCCTAGATTCCTGTTGTTTCTTGTAAGGGAATCTGAGTCAGGTATAAATTAACGATGGAAACAAACATGTAAACAACAGCTGATGGCAAATGCATTCAGTTTTATTTGAACAAAATGCATCCAACTCTTGAATCAATAGGAGGAAGTGCAGTAAGTGAAACCAGCATTTTTTCAACAGTAGATTTATCTGCTACTTCTGATTTTGTTTTTCAACATAAAAAAGACACAATATTCATGTCAAAAATAAAGTGCAACCAACATCTCTTCAGGTTGAATTAACAGTAGGTTTACCTGCTCCTTTTGCTGTTTTTCAACATAGCAATAACAAATACAACATTAACATCAAAAATAAAGTGCAACTAACACCTTTTCAGGTTAAATGAGCAGTGGTTGAACCTGCTACAGCTCCCATTTTAATAAACAAACAGCTGTGCACTAATACAAAAGATCAAGTCTCACCAAATAGTCTTCAATGACTACAGATTTTTTTTTTTTTTTTAAAAATATCAACTGATCAACATGATCTGGCCACAGAACACTTCTCTGTGCGTTCACTATGTCGCCAGCTGTACTAAAAACTCGCTCTGCTGGCACACTGGTGCCGGGAATACACAGGTAGCGTTTCGCAAGGGTTGAAAGTAGAGGTAGCTCTTTTTCCTGAGCTCTCCACCACTTCATGGCATTTTCAGTCAATGGCAACGCATCTTTTGCTCGGTACCTTATCACCTCTGCTCTGGCTGTCTTGCTTGTGGATTTTCTTTCTCTTTGGGTGAAGGAATCTCCAAACAGCGCATCCAAGGCTTTCTTCTTACAGGGAGGTGACCCACTTGGAGCTACAACATAAGAGCTTTATTTCAAAATATAGTTGTGTTTCTCATTTCCCATTAATACAAAACAAGAACAATCTATTGTTGTTATCAAATGAAACACACCTGTGGTCTCTTCCTTGAATCCTGACAGCTTTGTGCTTGAGCCTCCCTCGTCTTCCTCCTGACTTTCCATTGCTTGTATCTATGGATATAAGAATGTGTGAACTGTTAAAATTTCTGCTCTGTAAGACTACACACAGAAATGTATACAAAGATAAAACAACAGATGAGAGTTGAGAGAGGACAAATGAAAGGAGAGAAGAGAACAGAGCAGAGGAAAGAGGAGAAAAGAGTTACCTGGTGGAACACTTATGCCTCAAGAACCAGTTTTGCGTAGACCTGTTCTCTGTCCTCTTTTTCCAGGTAGGGCAGTTCTTTAAATCGTGGGTCCAACGCTGCTGCTGTTTAAAGAACAAGAATATTGCATTGTATTGTTAAATTAAGTTGCAACTGATGACCACTTCCTCATGCACAAAATAGTCAGTAGATTAAACTTTAGTATGTTTTTTAAAAGAAATATGAGTAATGAGATAAATATATTGCAGATATTCTGTTAAGTCTTCAACTCAACTCAAATTAAAACTTGAAAATGCAGTGTGTGTTTTACAAATCAGTTGAGTAACCTAAAATATTAACTACAGTAACTAAGATTTTAATTAAGAGCCCAAATTATTTACCTATGTTGAGAGCATCTTGGGTGCCTCTGTAGCGTGTGGAGAGGTCATCAGCCATCACCCTCTTAATCTCTGCAACCAGGGTTGAGTCGTCTTCACGTGGCTGTAGGTGTTTCAGCAGTTTGGCTTGAAGAGGAGCAATTACAGAGAGAGTTGGCTGGTCTTCCTCACACATCACAGTGGTTGCCATTTTGACAGGACCCATCAAATGAACAATGTCCTCCATGTTGGCAATGTCACTCTCACTTAGCGTGCCTACATCTGTGACACCCTTGCGCAGATCCTTGGACATCAGAGTTGCCATTACAGCTGGCTGTTGTTCCAAAAAACGTTCAAGCATGTCGAATGAACTGTTCCATCTGGTGATTATGTCCTGGATCAGTTTATGTTGTGGTAAATCCATCAGCTTTTGTTTTTCCCGTAGGACGTGACATGCAATTGGGCTGCGGTGAAAATATCCAACAATTTTTCGCACTCTCCCCAACAACCTGGAAGCACGGTCCACCCCCAAACCCTTGTGCGAGGCAAGGTTGAGTGTGTGTGCAAAGCAGGTAATGTGTGGACTGAACTGGGCTTCTGCACTGGCCACAATCATGTTCCTGGCGTTATCTGTGACGATGGCAGGATTCTTGTCTGAGATTTTCCACTCCGTGCAGGCTTCACGCAGTAACGCACCAATATTTTTACCAGTATGGGCCTCAGTTAAAACTCTGGTTTGCAGAACAAAGGTCTTCATTTTCCACTCCTGATCAATGTGATGAGAGGTAATTGTCACATACCCTTGATTTGAGCATGATGTCCAGCCATCCGTCATTATCGCTACTCGTTCAGCTTGAGAGAGCGACAGCTTCACATCAGTCTTAATACGTTCGTACAATGCAGGAATAACCTTTTCCGAGAAATGTGGTTGGCTCGGTATCTGGTACCGTGGCTCCAACGTTTGAATCACTTCACAGAACCCCGGATTTTCAACCACACTGTAGGGCCGCATGTCTTTGCAGATAAACTTGGCAATTGTTGCCGTGATGTTTTTTGCCCGAGCTGAATTTTGGCCAAGTCTCTGACTAAACATGCTAGCGAGGCCTGAGGCTTCTTCAGAGGTCATGTTACCTTGCGCTGCTGCTGCAGCGGGAACGCTACAAGAGGTGCCTGGACGGTCGGCGTTCTGTGAAATCCCATGGCGCTTTAGTAGGTGGTTGGAGAGATTTGTCGTGTTGCCGTTGTATTTTACTTGGCCTTTACATATCCTGCAAACAGTGAGCGACTTATTTAAAACATCTCCGTCTTTGCAAAAGCCAAAGTGTTTCCACACAATGGACCGCAATTGTGGCTTGAAAATTTCATGCTCGCCGGCTTCTCCCCCGCCATCCGCCATGTTGTAAAACTGTATATGACTAGGTCTTTTTATATGACCTAGGTCTTTCTCACTCAGAGTGCATAGAAGAATACATTGTAATTTTACCATGCACTCTGAGTGAGAAAGACCTAGGCAGTAGGATGAGAATAATGTGACCTTAAAAAGAGAAACAAATTCCAGTTTGCAGCTTTTATGTGCAGCTGAAAAACCATCTTTTAAGCGATGCCTCTGGTTATATGATTTTTAAACTTAGGCTAATAAAAATATAGCTACAAGCTAACTAAATGCATACACAAAATCCTAACACTAGCTTCTGGTAGTTGTACAGTAAAGCGACAAGCATCATTTTGTACCATAACCTTGGCCTACTTACCAGCTATTGGTCTGCTCTAATTGAAATTTGCTTGATTACTATGAAAATAAGAGCATAGTTAATATAGCTGAATCATGATCAACAAATGCTTCATGCTATCAGTTAAGACATACTGTATCTATACAGCTACATGTAGACCATATCTTTTTTCATATTTAGCCTTCGTGTCAACTTAGCTGTATAAACACAGATACAATAATTATGTACATATATAATAGGAGGGGCAATTTCCCCTATTTAGATGTTACAGTCAAGGCAAAGACTTAGCAAGTAGGCTAATTCGCGATTAGCTTTACTCACGATTAGCATACTAATAAACATGAATTTGGTCGTAAAAATGTTGCTATAAGACAGGCAGTACATTACAATAAGACAGACGATGTTGCACTAAACATTTCAACCATTTATGACAAATATTCTATCACTTCACAGGCATAAACACAAGGTAGAATACAGATAATGCTAGCTTGCTAAATAATGACAAGTTAACGTTACCTACCGTCTCCACGGGCACAATTCACCTTCATGCAGAGACAATTTGATCTTTGCATTTATTTGACGCCAGCTATGTATTCTTATCTCAGTCAGCAGCCTTCAGAAATAATACTTAGCTAACATAGGTCATCTTATCTCAGTGAGAACTGTTAGCAACTGTGACTCGATAATATCATCGAACAGAAGGGTACATGTTGCCAACATCTCCTCAACCGACAACAATAAAACTATAAAAACCATGTTCAGTTGAAAAAAAACTTGTTAAAGATGTTGCCAACATGTGAATGTTAAGGTTACTTACCCGTCTGTGGCGCCACTCTGGAAAATTCCCTCTGCAAGCAGAGATTCAAGCTTTTTCTACAGTTTAACACGCTGTAGAGTTCAAATTTACACTGCATGTCTGGGTAAAACTGACCTGCTTAGACTCTCTGTCTGTTATTAACTGGACTGGTCACTGGACACTAGAATGATGTGTGTGTGTGCGTGGGTGTGTATACGTGGGTGTGTGTGTGTGTGTGTGTGTGTGAGATTGATAATGTCATCAATCACACAGTGATGCTGTGTTGATGGAGGTGCATGAATATCATCGAATTCTGCTGGCCACCCCTACATAATTTCAACACCCCTTGGGCCAGGGCCACCCCTATGATAAAGTCTAGACACGCCCCTGGTGTGTCTACCATCCACATTAAATATGTGCCTGTCCAAGATTCATGTTGCAAACGCACACACCGAAGCATGCACTTCGTGCATCGCTGTGAAGATTAAATCAGAGTTCGGGGCTTTTATTTTGAAATGACAGTCATAGCCACAGCTTCCTGTGGGGAAACAGCTACCCCTCTGGAGTTTGAGGCTTTTATTCTGAAAAATGAGTCTGATTCACAGCAGTTAATCCTATGTGGATCCCCCACTGACACACATCAACATCCATTCACACTCTGCCACTGATTATAAGCTGACCTGTCGAATTACCTCTCGTTAAAAAAAAACTGTAAAGAGTAGAGCTTAGATTTTTGGATGTGAATGATGCTATGGTCATGGAGGTGCATGCACATCACCTAATTCTGCTGTCCACCCCTGCATGGCTTCAACACCTCATGGGGCACCCCTATGAAAAGTCTAGGCACGCCCCTGGTTTGTCTCCCACACTGGCTCTCACTGCCTGACACTGATTTCAAGCTGAGTTGGACCTGTCGAACTCCTCTGAATGAATCAAAACCGTAAGGAGTACGCCTTTGGGGTTTGGACGAGAGGCGGCAGGAGTGGTGTAAATTTTGTCTTTAGCCCACTCAGAAGGCCGACAGCAGCAGGTTAAACACAAGAGGTTTCTCTGCTTTCTCACATCTTTTCCTCTGAAAAATAACATTGGACTCTATGGAGGGATTTTTGAGGTGCTGCCCTAATTAAGGGTCTGAAGCCAAAACTATTAATCTCACAGACACCACAGACACATTTTTACGACCGGGACGAAATTTCCAACGTTTTGCTGTAAAAATTATGTCGGTGGGGCGTACATAGCCCTCACAATAGCGATTTAAATATATTTTACGACAATTTAGAAGCTGCCCTCCACTCTAGGTGTGTAGTTCTCCCACTCTAGTGCACGCAATAGACACCCATGTTTACCACTAAGGGACAGCACATGACTTTTCAGGGAAATTGTGATGAAGGCCTGGATTTCTTACTTACAAAATGCAAAGCAATAACCAAGTGGAACCCCATAAAATTGTCTTGGTGTATCAGCACTGATATAAAATAGTGGTGTCAATATGGTTGAGAGGAAAAAAACATCAAAGGAGCACTGGGTTTCTTCTTTGAGCCAAGGATCCACAATACTGGGAAAATTCATACCTCAGAAACATTGAAGGAGTACAAGACACACACACTCACACACACACACACACACACACACACAAATACACACACACACACAAACACATTCACCGACTTCAGCCTGCAGACCTTCCAGCTACCGGAGGGGGTTTGGTTGTTGAAGGGTAGTGACTTGCTACTCAGAGACTGACAGATTGACATGGAAACAATACATGCCAAGTCATGTCAACCAAAGTTGTCCAGAGATGTCCACAGATTTCCAAAGATGACCACTGATGTCAGAGAGAGAGAGACCGGCGATGAAGCGACTCAAGCCGAAGTCGCCTCCATGGGATCCAGCAGATCCAAGCACCCGAGGTCCAGACAGAACCTGCAGCCACTCCTCACTGCTCAACACCTTCCATCTATCTACGAGCAGTGATATGATACACCTACTGTACATCTTCACATATTAAAGAGTTTGATGATTAGATGCTAAATTAACTGGCCAAATTTAGTTTATCTAGAGAACTTAATAATACTGAATAATAAAATACTAAAACTTAGATTCAGAATAGTAAACTGCTCCACAGCCTTCTCTGATGCCTCTTAAACCCTCAACTGCTGAACGGTGCACAAACCCTGAATTAAGTGTTGTTAACAACAGTACAACTCTTAATGTGGTTCATAGATATCAATCACTGAATCTAACTGGTCACGGTGAAATAATTAATCATTTGTTCATCCATCTTTCCTTTTTTTTAATCATTCATTCTGTTATGGTCACATTGAATTAATACCATTTATTCATCCATCAATCTTCCTGCATTCTGTTATTTTCTATTTTCCATTCTATTATTTTCTGTCAGTAGTCTGGTCATGTAGTTTGTCACATTAATCATTTATTATTAGTTATTTACTGTTACAGTAGTAGTCTGGTTATAGTTTGTCAAATAAACATCTCATTTATAAAGAACTTGGTTATTTGATTTGTGTGTGTATATAAAGTAATTGAATCACTGTACACTAGGTCAAGAACTCCGTAGCACCCTGAGATTAAGAGACTCTATTAATTAATGTCAAATTCACAAGTTTTCCCTGTTTTAGCAAAACTGGGTGGCGCCCTGATAATTTCTACTATGAAGAGTGTAATACTGAGTTATACCTGAAGCTGAGTGTCACTACTGTCCTTTACCTTTTATGACAATTCATGCTTTATAATTAATGACTTAAGAGTTATTGGTTATTAATAAATTGTTTGATATTAATTAATAATTTATGATTAAATCTGCTCCGGAGTATTCATGCTACACCATGCAGTAATAAACTGAATGTTTGATGTTATTCATTTTATTATTTTAAACATTTAAAACAAACAACATTTTTGAATGAATTGAATTCTTAACAATTAACAACAACACAGAACAAAACAAATGAAACAGTTTTTTCAAAGCATGGCTTCATCATCCTCCATGATGAGGTGGAAGGGAGTCCAGGGGGTCCAGGGCATCCATGGGATCCTGGGGGTCCAGGAGGTCTTGGGGGTCCAGGGGATCCAGGGGGACCTCCTGATCTCATGCACAAGGCCTCCACGGTACATCACCTTTACCTTGTTTATGAATGTGGGTGGGACTGCCATTGTTTTTTCCCACATACAGTATGTAATGGGATGATGTGGCTGGTGAATGTTCCGTCAAGCACCTCCACCTTTCTGCCATCCAGCCGGACGCCCTCCACGGTGAACATGATATCAATATCTCCAAACTGAAGGACAAAAACACATTCACTTTACTGCTGCATGGACTTGCTTATGTGACAATCAGTAATATATGAATAATAAAGTGGCCATCAATACAATGAAGAAACATGTTAGTCATACAGTTTGGCGATATTGCCGTGTTCAGCATTTCACCATCTTTCAGACCATGAAATCTTCATAAATCACACTTTAACATGGGTGTCTATTGCGTGCACTAGAGTGGGAGAACTACATGCCTGGAGTGGAGAGCAGCTTCTGAATCATCTGAAAAAATATTCAGAGGCTGCTCTCCACTCTCTCTCACGCTTTCAATTAAGCTGTCTTAGGGCGGAAGGCACCCTGGACAAGTCTCCACCTCATCGCAGAATAAATATAATTAATTAAATAAATATGTCACTAATAATTTAAAAAGAAATAACAATTAATAATAATTAATAAGGAACAATCACTGCTAACATTTCATGGGGGGGACACAAATGTCAAATCCTCGTCAGTGAGCTTTTGAGATTAAGGGTGGGGGGCACATTCACTGCTTCCTCTGGAAATCCTGGAAACCTATTTTTCCACGCTGCCTGAGGGATGACCCGCTCTGTGTCCCTGTCGTCCAAGATTTCAACGGAGCCATCTGCCAGATATCTGATGCCCTGGACCTGAATGAATGTCACTTCTGAAATCAACTAGAGAGATAATAAGACAGATGAACCAGCCTAGTGTGATATCCAGTAAAGGTCTAATGGTAGAGGAGACATTCTGTCTACATTAATTCACCTACCTCAACCCATGACATGTTTGTTGACTGCAGGGTCAGTCCGTATGGATGGAATGGTCTTCTGTTCATATGGCTAACCTTGATTAGCATTCCTCTTTCAATTTTGGTAATTTCCTCCTAAAACAATAAAACATATTGCATGAGCAGTGTTTATATGTGACTGAGGCAAGCACTGACAGAGAGAGAAAAGAAAAAGTAGGAGAGAGAGAGAGAGAAGGACATGATGACACAATAGTCCTGGACCACTAATCCTCACCCTTACCCTAACTCTAAAAACTTAAGTACTTGGTGATATCAGATCATCCAAAAAGGAGATGGGACTGTTATTTTTGAGTGACAACTTTTAGGACAAATCACATCAGTTCAATAATTCCTTACCTCTTTCAGGGTTACCATGTGATATGGCACACCTGTGCCTGTCGGTGTCTTACTCAGCTGCACTTCTTCAAGCTAAATGTAACAAGAAAATGAAGCTTTTTAAAAACAAATGCCATAAAAACCTTTAAAAAATCAATTAGGGAATCTGTGATGTGTAAATGCAATTCATCAAACATTGTAATAATATACTGTATATGAAATGTATTTTGGACTAATAGTGTAAGGACAAACACATTATGTTACTTAAGCAAGTGATCAGTCCTCTTACTGTCACAACCTGAAGCACATTTCTGTCACATTTGTGCACTTTTTCAAGGTGAGCAAGTGTGATGGCGGGGTAAGAAGCCACACAGCCTTGGCTTGAACTTCATCCTCCACATCAAAAGGAAGGCAGAAATATATGGCCATGTCTTTTTTGTAGAGGATAGTGGGGAGTGAAAATTTTGAGACGCCATCATTTTTTCAATATATAATAATGGCCCTCTTTCACGTGGTTAACAAAGTTCTCATAAATCACAAATTTGGCCACATTTTTCCCATCAGGGACACAGGCACAGATGTTTTCGGCTGTGGCAAGAGGCCTTACTGCCCCATCTTCCACCTCCCACCTCAGCACTCTCACTGACTCCTGTATGGCCATTACTTTAACCTGAAGAGAGGGCAGTCTCTCATAGGGCGAGCAGGGTTTAAATGCCAGACATGAATGCCATTCTGAAAAACAGAAACACAAAAATGTGGTTTTATGAGGCAAGGTGAAATCATTTAGGTTACAGAACAAACACAATGACTTAAAATGTTTTATTTTTCCCAGCAGCCTGTGGACACATAAGGAAGTGTTTATGAAGGAAGTTGATTCCTACTCCAATACAGTAGGGGGCAGTATACAGCTTTTCTGCTGGGTTGCAGTCTACCATTGAAGAAAGAAGTATTTCCGGGGCAGCTGTGCAGAGGAACGGAGCGGCACGCAGATGCAGGGAAGAGTGAATGTTAGGTCGCTTTTCACACTGACAGTGTGAAAGCGACTTCAGTGACTATAAAGTCCTTGCTGTGACCTGAAACTGTGACTGTGTAAACGGATAATTCAATTCAACTGACAGTTCAATGGAACTGTTGCACTGAACGTAGTCTGATGTTAGTAGGGCTGCCACAAACGATTATTTTGATAATCGACTAATCACCCATTATTTTTTTCGACTAGTCGACTAATCGGGTCATACGTAAATTGAATGTCAAACATAGAGCTTATCACACCAGCATGCAGCTGCTCTTATATAACCATCATTAGCTTTCAGCTTGAAGTGTTTAAGGTATATGCTAATTAAAAATAAAGACAATTAAGATGATAATTCATTAAACCTTTAATGAAACATGCAGTTTGTAGCACAAACAATTATTTAACTGTGTAGCATAAAGTGCAAACAGCTGAGTAAAATAAGGATAAGGCACTGGCCTAAACAACACTTCTTTCCTTCATTTGTCTCTGGCATCAAACATCGCTACATTTGAATAAAATGAGGTAGGCATCTGAAACTAAGGAATTATTCACAATAATGAAGTTTTGGTCTCACTGACTCAAATATAACAAAAGTGCATCACAGCTGTACTCAACTTAACTATACGCTCTGACTCTATATAATCCCAAACTGCTCAAGGCTCTTGTTCATAGCCAGGAAAGTTAGCATGTCTTGGAGAAAGGCTTGCTCTCTTTTGAGAGCAGATGTTCCCCGCTGCAGAGAAAATCCGCTCTGATGGGCTGGAGGTTGCAGGGATGCACAGAAAAGTTTTAGCCCCTCATTTTCACTCCACCACTTGAGAGGATCATCCTTTTTAGAGAGTGTGGCCTCTCCAAAGTACAGCCAAACTTCACTTATCACAACTTGGATTTTTCGGTCCTCCTCAGATACTCATTTTCACTGAAACTGTCTGAGTCAGACTGAAGGAGGGTTTCCAGAGCACTCTTTCCATCTGAACCATTGGCCCTCTGCAGTCTTGCATCTTGTGTCCCAGTCGTGTTTGGTTCTTTTTCAGCAAGTACTTCAACACTCCCCTGCAGTCTGATGCCATCTTCAGGAGTCAAAAACTTCAGCTTTCTGTATCTGGGGTCCAAAGCTGCAAGAATAACTGGATTTTCTTTGTCTGCTGAGAGAGTGCAAATACTCCCCCATCTCTGTGTTATCCCTTTTTCTGCACTGGTAATGAAAGCTTTTCCTGAGCTTGTCTCAAACTGGCTTTGGTGTACAGCCTGTGTCAGCCCTGTGACCACCTGTGGAAGACCTGAAATGGTTGTGTACTGCTGTCCACTCAGGTAAACAGTAGCAGTCTCAAAAGGTGCCAACCCTTGCTTCAGGTCTTCAAGCAGCTCCTACTGCTCTGGCTTCAAGTCAAAGTAGTGTTTCTCCCTTGGCGTTACCTCGGGATCTGAGAGCGTGGCAGTGAGAGGCCAGCGCTGTTCAAGGAGTCAGTCTATCATATGAATGTACTGTTCCATCTTGTACTGACATCCTGATCGGTGCATTTTTCTTAACATTCGTTTGCTTCTGTTTCATCCTGAGTTTTGTACTAGCCAGCTCGCTTCTCATAAAGTGCTCCACTAGCTGCCTGGCAGCGCCTAGTGCTCTGCTGATGGTGGTTTCTTTGAGAGCAGTGTTGACTATGAGCTGGAGTGTGTGTCCAGCACAGCGGATAGAGGCCCATCCATGTTTTTCTTCAAGCAGTCACATTGCTGCCAACATATTTGAACCACTGTCATGAACTTCTGCTTTTATTTTGGTGGGCAAGATGTCTCTTCCATCCATGTCATTATATGTGCACCAGTATGCCTCTCCTCAAGAGGCATGGTGGAAACGTTGAAGGTCTTCATCTTCCAATCTTGACTCAGGAAATGGCAAGACACACCAAGGTAAGCCTCTGTTGCACGAATGGTCCACACATCAGCAGTCAGAGTGAGGAAACTTTTGACGCCCCTGAGGGTCTCCTTTACCTTAAAGACATGAGGTGATTTGGAAGAATAGTAAGCATGAGGAATAAAATTATATACAATATTTTTTTCATTATTAACAATATTTGTCAGTTTATGCATAAAGCTTTAAATTTATTTACAAATTCAATAATTCAGTTATCAGATACAGTGAAGTAGGTTAAATATTAAACATTCAACATATAAGTAAACCAGTAAAAAGTGCCTTAACCAAGATTAATTTATTGGTTGCTCAGTCAACAAGTTCTTGATATTATTTCATCATGACATTTGTAAAATTCTTGATTGCTGTGAGAGAGAGTGAGAGCTCTATGATCTTTTAATGCGTATGTCTTTGAATGTTGCTTGTTTATTAAATCATTTAATCATTTATTTATTTTACTGTGTTACTGTTGTTTTGGCAATACATTTTAATATATCTGCCTGGTAGGTAGATATATGGTGGTGGTGTTAACTAACGTCAGCTTTAACTCCTGTAAAGTGGTTAAACCATGAAGTTGACGGCGACTCACTAGCTCGGTACAGCTCAGACTAACGGTACAGCCGAGCTACTGCTGGAAGAACGGTTTAACATTCACCTTTTTCTTCTTAGACTGGAGGGAAGCTGTTAAAATGACTTAGGTAACAGTTTATGTTACACGCCCCAATGGTGAGGCTTAATAACAGATTATGTATTTTGGTGTTTTACTGCTCTGAATGTGGCATCAACCTGAATAAACAGGAAAAAGACGGGAGACAGAGTCAGGTTTGGTGTGTTGTTCTCTCTTCCGCGTTCGTCTGCATTTATTAACAATTAAACCGTTTCTATTACTTTACACTTTCCTCTCTTTCTCTTAAACAGTCTCAATCATGTTTACAGAATCACAATCATCCCCTTTCTTTTCACATTCACACAATCAATCAATCCATTAAAATCTCAATACACCCATTCATCTTCATCACATGTCCATGTTTTTTTTTCACCGTATCCATAAACTGGATTCTTATCAAACTTTTGCCGGAAGGATGACTTCTTCGTATATATTCATATCCAAATGAACTTAATTATAAACCGACACGAATTGGTATTTACCATGAACTAACTAAACACTAAACCAGTGTTCAAAATTAGTATTTTCCATCCTTATATCTTATCTCACTTTAAAGGCAAAATACAGAGAGAATCGCGCAACACATAAAAACTGAGTTAAACCGCACCATGTGAAACAGGCTGGTTCACATGCTAATCATTTAGCTAAGTATATTTTAACACACCCTACCACAAGAGCCTCATAACACAAAGGGAGCGATAAGACTGACACGAAGGAAACGCAGGACACGGCCCCAATCGGCAGCAATGGCTGCCGTGAACTGTTCGCTCAGCACCGCTTGCAAACTACTAACCATTTAATACAAATATGACCGTATAAACTAACTCCGGCTTTGTTGTAAGGTACCAGGTACTCATACTGAACACTTTTTTTGTGTTCTTATGTTAGATTTACCTGAATAAACAGGAAAAAGACGGGAGACAGAGTCAGGTTTGGTGTGTTGTTCTCTCTTCCGCGTTCGTCTGAAGGGAGACGTCACCTGACCACCTATACACTGCCTGTCTCACCGAGCGCATTTGCCACCTAGTGGCGGAAAGTGGAATATGCCAATTCCTTGATAACACACATCTAAGAAGATTTTTTTTTTAAAGAAAAAAAAATACAACAACACAACATTACAAAACACAATCAATCACAAATGTGACGACATTTATGTGTGTCACACGCTCCCTGACAAAATAAGAAATGGCTCCTGGCATTTCAAACCATTTTTCTTCAAAAAAAAAAAAAAAAAAACACACAACAAAACTTAAATTACTCAATAAAATGTTGGTGTAGTGCATGTGTACAGTGTATGAGGGTAAGGAATGTATGGCGAACACAGGTAAGGCCGGGGAATATGGAAAGTGTTGTATTGTGGAGTGTAGGGTGTGTTGTGTGTGTGTACTGTATTGACAGTGGAATGTGATTGTAGTGATGATTCACCAAGTGTCTGGTACGTGAACATCTGTCTTGGCTTCCTCTCCCTTGAGGACCGTCTGATCTTGTTGGGTGTGTCTAGTGCAGGGGTAGGTACAGCGATCTCCTCTTCAACAGGAATGACATACCCGTCTTCGTCACTGTCAGCTGCAGGTAACTCTGGATCAGGTAGGTATGGTAAGTTGGGTTGTACTTCCACTCGTCTTTGTTCTCCCCTTGTGAGTATTTCACTGTTTCTTTCTCTCCTCACAGGTACTGTAACTTGTCTCCTTTCCCTTACAGGTACACGGCTTGGACTGTTGATTTCCTCAGGGACTGGATTCCTTTGGACCACGGTAGGTGTAGCATGGTAAGTATCTTCTCCTGCCTGTTCTCTTTCTCTCACCGGGAATCTCAACCAGTACCCTCCATAATCTCCGTCAGAATCAGAATCACTGGGGTCACTTGGGCGATCTCTCACGCTGGCATGACTGGGTTGGTCCTGTTTCTGTTTTCTTTGTCTCGTAGGTGTGGATTCAACTGGATGCGACGGCGCTTCGACAGGTAAGTCATTGACCAGTAATAACAGGTTCCGATGGAGTACTCTGGTCCTCTGTTCATCACCGCCCTCAGGATAAACCGCATACACCGGACTGTCTGCTACTTGCTCTTTGACTACATAGATCTTCTTTTCCCAGTATGATCTGAGTTTTCCTGGGCCACCACGCTTGTTGAGATTCCTTACCAGGACTCTATCTCCAGAGCGTAGAACGACCCCCCTCAGTTTCTTGTCATAGTAGGCTTTGCCTCGCTCACTTGATTGTCGACTGTTTTCGCTTGCGACCTTGTATGCTTCGGACATAGTTCTTGCCCACTTCTGTGCATAGCTCTTGTGCGACACAGCGTCTTTTCCTTCAATCAGACCGAACAACAAGTCTACTGGGAGACAAGGGTTGCGCCCGTACATGAGAAAATAAGGTGAGTACCCAGTAGACTCATGACGTGTACAATTATAGGCGTGCACAGTATGCTGGAGGTGATCTTTCCACCGTTCTTTCTCCTTTGCACCAAGTGTCCTTAACATCTGCAATAGTGTCCTATTAAACCTTTGGTGGGGGTTGCCTTGAGGGTGGTACGGCGTCGTCCTTGAGTGTGCAACTCCAGCCTTCTGGCGAAGGGTCTTGAAAAGCTCGTTTTCAAACTCACGGCCCTGGTCATGGTGTAAACGACCTGGATATCCCCACCGGAGTATGAAGTCATCAAAGATGTGCCCAGCTGCTGTTCGTCCAGACTTGTTCTTCGTCGGATAGGCTTGAGCGAATCTTGTGAAATGGTCCACAATGACCAAGATGTACTCGTACCCACCCCGGCTGGTCTCCAAGTGCAGATAATCAATGCATACAAGGTCTAACGGTGAGTTTGACGTGATTGAGCCCATAGGAGCACGTACATAGTTGACTGGCTTCTTCTCTTTTATGCAAGGACATCTCCTTGTGACATACTCCACGATTTCCTTCTTCATAAATGGCCAGTAAAAACGTTCTCTTGCCAGGGACAGAACTCGCTCTATGCCTACGTGCCCCATATCGTCATGAAGGTGTTTCAGGACCGTGGGTTTGTATTTGGCAGGGAGAACCAACTGTTTTCTTTCACAGGTCTGTCTGTAAAGGAGTCCATTCTCCAGGTGGAGCTTGTTCCATTCACGGAGGAGCTTACTTGCGGCTCTATTCACAGTATGTCTGGTGTCACTGGTCAACACTGCATTCGTCTCTTTCAGTTTGATGATATCTCCCACCGCAGCGTCTTCCCGTTGAGCTTTGAACAACTCGTCCCGGCTGATCGTTGGTATGGTAGCTGGAGGTTCTGGAGCAACATCTGTGGCGAGTGTGAGCGCTGCAATCCAAGCTACATCTTGCTTCTGGGCTGCCATGCTCCCATCCCAGGTTGCACGCACCACTTCCTGCGACAGCTCTTCACTGCACTCGGCTACGTAGTTGTCAATGTCGAGGGGTAGACGCGACAGGGTATCAGCATCTATGTTCACTTTTCCAGGTCTGTACCTGATCTCGAACCGGAAGTCAGACAACTCCCCGACCCAACGGTGCCCAACAGCATTGAGCTTTGCCGTGCTCATCACATACGTTAGGGGATTGTTATCCGTGTAAATGGTAAAATGGGGAGCGTAATATAGATAATCTCTAAATTTCTCACACACTGCCCATTTTAGTGCCAAGAATTCCAATTTTCCACTGTGCAGGCGATAGTTCTTCTCTGCCTGAGTCAACGTTCTGGAACCATACCCCAAGACTCTCAACTTGCCTTCCTGCCGCTGATAAAGTACAGCGCCTAGGCCCTGTTCGGAGGCATCAAATTAAAATCTGGGTAGGCAAGGACTGGTGGGTGGGTAAGTAACTCAATCAGTTGTTCCAATACCCTCTGGTGTTCATTGGTCCAGTTCACTGGAGTTCTAGAGGCCAACTGAGGACCTTTGCTCTTTCCTCGCTGGGGCTGGACAGTTGACGTGACAGACTTTACTTGAAGGAGCTCATAGACTGGTTTGGCAATGCGTGAGAAGTCCTGGATGAAGCTGCGGTAATAACTGAGGAAGCCTAGGAGTCTTCTCACGTCACCAACAGTCCGTGGGGTCTGGTCTTTGAGGGACTGAACAGCCTCCAGATCTTTTGGGTCAATTTCCACACCATTCGCGGATACCAGGCGACCCATATATCTGACTTGTCTGCAAAATAGTTCACACTTTTCGGGTCTCAGTTTCACGCCATGCTCTTGGAGTGCTTTCAGGACTTTGCGGACACCTTCTACATGTTCCTGAAACGTTTTAGCGTAACAAAGAATATCATCCAGGTATGGGATGCAGAGTTCATCTCTGACCGAGCATAACATCTCTTCCATACTTCTTTGGAAGGCCGCCGGTGCGTTTGAGAGGCCAAAGGGTATTCTCACCCACTCATATAGCCCCCAGGGCGTTATGAAGGCGGTGAGGTGTCTTGAGCTCTCATCAATGAAACCTTGATGGTAAGCCTTTCCTTGATCAAGGATACTGAACCAAGAATGGCCACCCAGAGTGTTGGTCAGATCTTGGATCCGAGGCAAGGGGTGCCTGTCAGGAACAGTTTTCTGATTCAGAAGTCTATAATCAATGCAAAGGCGCAGTGAGCCATCCTTTTTGCGAACGCACACGACCGGAGCTGAGTAAGGAGACTTTGATTTGACGATCCATCCCTTTGCTAGGAGATCTTGAATGTACTCCTTCACTTCGGCAAGCAATGGCTTGGGTATTGAAGAGTATGTTCTCTGCACAGGGATGTTGTCTTTCAAATTGGTCGACATCTGCAGATTTGGAATGCATCCAATATCATCGGCGTCCCGGGCGAATGCTGCGGACTCTTCATACAGCATCGTTTTAGCAATCTGCCGCTGCTCTTCATTGAGGTGACTGAGGTCAACTGGCGGTTCCCATTGGGGCAGCGACAAACTTGTTTCAGCTGGAGAGGTAGAGACACTGTGGACCCTTGTGTCCCTTCCAGGCGAGTCAGTCTCTACAATTTTCTTGATTGGCTGGACAACACCAAGAGCTGACTTGCGGGGCAAGGTAATGTCATGCTTCATGTGATTTCCCACAGGCACAGCCACATAGGGACTCTTCTCATTCTGGATCTCCATCAGACCCTCGCCGACATCCAACTGCTGCAACTGAACGTTACCCTCATCAGGCTCAAATAACACCAGGGCATCAGACGGGTCCAGATTAGGTGGGAGTCTGCACTTTACCCATATTACACTCAGCAGGGATGACCTTGTCTTGTTGACCTGTTCTTAGACGTCCCTGAAGTGCATCAGGTTTCCTCCTCTGGACAAAGTGCACAATGGTTTTTGCAGTGTCATCAGAGATTGACATGGCTCCCACAAGCAGCTGAGTTAACATCGGAACTAGTCTCTCTGGCTTTCCCTTTATTAATTCTTCCACCACATTGAACCCAATTAATGGTGTTTCTAAGGGCAAGTGGCTTACAAGGAATGGTACTTTGATTGCCAAGTCGGGGTCTTGATTTTCAGGCAGGTTAACGGTTATCGTGACCCAACCTCTAAAAGGTATAAGATCTCCGTTCACAGCATATACTTTGAGCTTCTCTTCATCTTCCACAAGCTCCACCATTAGTTGAATGTCAAGGTCAGGTAAGTACTTCTCTTTCCAGGAATGATCAATGATGCTCACCTGAGATCCAGTGTCTACTAGGGCACTGACGGCTAATCTATTGAAGAAGCACTTGGTTAAGGCTTTCCGGCCTATCAGTCTGGCAATCTGTTCATTTGGGGGTGAGGGTAGAGCAGTTGCCTTTCGGTGTCGGTGTCCTCTGTTCACAGTAGCTGTGTCCACAGCCAACTTCTGAGGAGTATTTTCACCACAGCCGTGGTTGTTGTGAGTTCCACACAGCTGCACATCTTCATTTTTTGGATTTTTTTAAGCAGCCTACAGCTCTGTGGCCCTCTTCGCCGCAGTAAAAGCAGTGTCTACAGTCCTGCAAACCCTTCTCCAGGCACTCTGGACAGCCATAGTGTTTTTTTTTCTGGTCGCTTGTGGTTTAAGAGATGAACACCCACAGGCACGGTCTTGCTGTACCGTCTGGGCTAGTGAGTCAACCAACTTAGTCAGCATGTCAATTCTTTCTGCTAGCTGCTGTACATTGTCTGTCTTGCCCTTGTAACCAGCAGTCTCTTTCTTTGGGTTGGACGCTTTCACGGGTTCCGCTTCAACTTGTGCACTGTGTGCAGTTGTGTGTTTTGGACGAGGCGTTGAGCCCAGTCTGCGCTGTCGCTCGCTCTCGTCACTTGTTATTTTCATGACATGTTTCAGGATTGTCTCGTCTGTTATTTTGCTCTCAGAAAGTAAGGGCTTTAGCTCCCTGCGGACATCGGCGTGCTTGTGGCCTATTCCTTGGTACACAGTGTGCAGGAATACACCGTGGACAGTCTCTTGGCTATGCTTGATCTCAGTTTCAGCTTGTCTTGAGGTGAAGAGGATTCTCTGCTTCAGTCCTATTACACGATACAGGAATTGTTGAGGGGTCTCATGCTCATTTTGCTTTGCACACATCAGCTCCTGAAAAAGTTCTGTGCTGCTTCTCTCTCCCAAGTGCGATTGAAGGAACCCCTTGAGCTCAGCTACGGTCATATCCTCCTTATTCATGAGCATGTCCTTAAAATCTCCTGGCTTAATGATGCGTAGCACACCCCTCACTATCTCAAGGTCACTGAAGTTCTCCTTTAATCCTTCCTCCATCTGCCGGCATACACTGGTATAGCTGATGTCAGAAGAGTGATCACCGATTTGACCCCCCTGCACTTTAAATTCACGGCGGTGAAGGTAGGCCAGGTCTTTCAGGGACACCACCTTGTCATGTGTATGGGATGGGGTTGTGTCTGCCTGATGGGCACGGTGTGGTGGATCATGGTTCTGTGGGGGAGGTTGTGCAGGTGTATGTGGTGTGACAGAATGTTGAGTGTGCATGGTCATGAATGGTATGTTATGGTTCTGTAGGGAAGGTTGTGTAGGTGTGTGTTGTGTAGCAGGCTGTGTGGTGGACATGTTCATGAGTAGCGTGTCATTGTTCCGTGTGTGCTTGTTCGTAGGAATGTTCATATATTGGTGTAGCTTTTTACCCAAATCCTCATACATATCAAACATTTTCTGAATGTGATCAGGTATTACATTTCCTGTGCTAGCTGTAGTAGTCAAACCCGAGCTATCGTGTGGTCCAGTGATCAATAAATCAGCAGAAGTTACATTAACCGGACCAGTGGTAGGCGTATTAGCTTTAGCTGAATGTACAAACTCAGCCTCTAGCAAGTGCTTACTGTACATGAACTCGTGGATGTAGTCAGAGCACTCCTCTGCGTCTTCACAGTTGAGTTGCGACGGGTCCTCGCCTGGCACTAGGCAGACTTCCTTGGCAAGTTGGAAAAGTTCTTTAGATGACAAAGCTGGCAGGCTTTTCCTGATCTCCTTGACCAGGTCCCTTCTCCCTCTGTCTTCCATCGCAGTCCCTTTTCCCTCCACTTGTCGCGCAGTCCAAGTCTCCAACACGGCCTCGGCTCTCAGTGAATAACAGCTCTCCCTGTGCTCCGCTTCCGACCACCACACGTAGCATCAGCAGCTCCGGGCGACACGTTAAGGACGTCGTATCACCAACTCACTGTGTATTGCAGGCGTAGTGCGTGGCATTGGCAGGTCTCTCCGGGTTACAGGTGTGTAGATTTTTGGGATTAGCTCCAGGTCAGTGGGAAGGGCCAATCCCGGACGAGCCCCCAAGAATCTGTTACACGCCCCAATGGTGAGGCTTAATAACAGATTATGTATTTTGGTGTTTTACTGCTCTGAATGTGGCATCAACCTGAATAAACAGGAAAAAGACGGGAGACAGAGTCAGGTTTGGTGTGTTGTTCTCTCTTCCGCGTTCGTCTGCATTTATTAACAATTAAACAGTTTCTATTACTTTACACTTTCCTCTCTTTCTCTTAAAGAGTCTCAATCATGTTTACAGAATCACAATCATCCCCTTTCTTTTCACATTCACACAATCAATCAATCCATTAAAATCTCAATACACCCATTCATCTTCATCACATGTCCATGTTTTTTTTTCACCGTATCCATAAACTGGATTCTTATCAAACTTTTGCCGGAAGGATGACTTCTTCGTATATATTCATATCCAAATGAACTTAATTATAAACCGACACGAATTGGTATTTACCATGAACTAACTAAACACTAAACCAGTGTTCAAAATTAGTATTTTCCATCCTTATATCTTATCTCACTTTAAAGGCAAAATACAGAGAGAATCGCGCAACACACATAAAAACTGAGTTAAACCGCACCATGTGAAACAGGCTGGTTCACATGCTAATCATTTAGCTAAGTATATTTTAACACACCCTACCACAAGAGCCTCATAACACAAAGGGAGCGATAAGACTGACACGAAGGAAACGCAGGACACGGCCCCAATCGGCAGCAATGGCTGCCGTGAACTGTTCGCTCAGCACCGCTTGCAAACTACTAACCATTTAATACAAATATGACCGTATAAACTAACTCCGGCTTTGTTGTAAGGTACCAGGTACTCATACTGAACACTTTTTTTGTGTTCTTATGTTAGATTTACCTGAATAAACAGGAAAAAGACGGGAGACAGAGTCAGGTTTGGTGTGTTGTTCTCTCTTCCGCGTTCGTCTGAAGGGAGACGTCACCTGACCACCTATACACTGCCTGTCTCACCGAGCGCATTTGCCACCTAGTGGCAGAAAGTGGAATATGCCAATTCCTTGATAACACACATCTAAGAAGGTCTTTTTTTTAAAGAAAAAAAAATACAACAACACAACATTACAAAACACAATCAATCACAAATGTGACGACATTTATGTGTGTCACATTTACATTTTTACTGTGTGTGAGCATCACTTATGTCAAGTAAGCTCACTCCAACTCTACAACGTTACAGAGCTAACAGCCGTTACTGGTCTTTAATTTTTGACATTCTTGGGTAATATAGAAACATCAAGTAAGTGAAATATATACGATTAAGCAGGCTATTTAACTTATTTCATTGGTGAAAGTTATAAAACAGTCATTAGCCATTTGTTAAATGCTGATGTAATGTCAGTCACTTTCCTTGAATTTTCTTGTTCTGTAAAACAGTAGTAGTAACAGTAGTAGTTCATGAAATGATAAGTCTGGCGCGTGCAGACCCTTAACCAATCACAACACAGCTGTCCCCCAGTGACGGCATCTGATTGGCTCTGTAGTTAAAGCCCCAGATGTGTTCATTCTGTTGCTAAGGCCCCAGATGTGTTCAGTCTGTAGTCCTTGAAATGACCATCCAGTTGAATCGACCCCTCTTTAAAATGATTCACTAGGCTTCCTTTTAAGCATTCTTCCACCGGTGTAAATGTATATGAATGTATGTATTGTTGTCATGAGAAAAATAGAGATGCTCTAAAGCTACTATAGACACACACTTTTGCCTTAGAGGGTCAGTAATTGTCTCCCAAGGCAAACATACTGAATCAATACAACCAGTGAGTCTGTTAATATTTTCATTTTTGCTTACAGTAGGTGGTGTGCAGTGAACACAAGAAATCACCTCTAATTGTTGTGTTGCAGCTGAACAGTGGAAGAAGTGGAGGACAACACTTCAGGTACTTCTAGACAGTGAGCAGGTGCTACTGTCTCACCATTGTGTATTTTGAAAGAGAAGCAGCAGGACACAGCTCCACCACTGCTCCTATCCTGCTGACAACTTATACTGTACACTTAATACTCAGCACATACTCCAACACAGTGGGTTATAGCTTGAAAATATCTATTTTTATAAAATGCTTTATATTTATCATACTGATGTTTATTGGCCCAAGTATATTGATTATCACACTTTGAAGTGGCTCTGTGATCTCATGTGTTTCTGTCTTTACCAGAATTCCACTTGAACAGTAAAGGTAATTCTGTAAAACATTTATTTCCAGAAAACATGTTTATAATGGGATGTTTCATAAACTAAGATTAGATAGGCCTTTATTTGTACCACGGATGGGGTAATTTGCATTGCATACAGCAGTAAAATGGATAGAGTAACATTACATGTAGGGCCTATAAAAACTAAGAATAATAACATAAGTAGAAAAAAAAAACACGTGGGAAAAACTATGGCATCATACATACAATAAGTGAATAATAGTAAGTGAGTATCTAGTCATTATATATACAACATAATTGACTAAAATGAGTGGACAAAAAATACTGAACACAGTAAATGAAGCAGTGTCATAAAGATAGCATGGTGAATGGTATGGTGAAGGAAGTGAAATTGCACATAATAGATGAGAAACAGTGTGTATATACATATATATATAAAAGAATATTGCACAAGGCTATTTGGTGGGAATGCTGTTCAGCAGTCCCACTGTTGTTATCCTTTTCTTTATTCAACTACTTCAACAACAACAACAACAACTATTTCTTCCGTACGTTTTTGGACTTTAACTACTTCAGCATACTTTCAGCTACAGAAACCATTCAACTGTTAAAGGTTGTATTGCAGGATAACATTCATGTAATTATGCGCTATTGTAATAGTAGGTGGTAATTGGCCAAGCCACTTTTATGATTGAGTTATGGCTTTGGTGTGACGGTTCCCCTTGGGGTTCCGTCTTAAGGGAGGGTGTGACAACCCAGTGGGTGTGATTGGGTGTGTATGCGTGGTTTTTTCCATGTCTCCCTTTCTTTCCCAGGCAGGTTGATTACTTGATGAGCCTCTGGTGTGCGTTTCGGTGGTAGTCTCCGCTGTAAAATCCCAGTGAGGAACACCGTCTGGGCTCTCTGCCTTCTCGGCGGGCATCGGGCCGTCCGTCTGCTCTCTTTTTTAGTTTGTGTTTTGTAAATAAATGAGCCAATTTTATATTGTGCAATTTCCCTCTTACGCTGTTTATTGGTCAGATTCACTGAGCCAGTTCTGACAGTATAGCTGTATATTATGCATATTTTAAAATGTAAAAATATACAGTACAATGAAGTATAGCTGTATATTATATGCATATTTTAAATGTAAAATTGTGCTGTAGGCCTATACTATATGTGATGTATTGCCTTTTCATATTTTTAAGTTTATTAAGTTATTGCACTTAGTTATTAGGGTGCCCATCACACACAGATACCATTTATTATTATCACAATGGTGTTGTGTAGACAGGGAAAAAACAGATAGAAGACACTTAGACAAATACATTTGTTGCACACAAGAACCAGTTCTTTCATGTTTAATTAAAAATTACAGAGATAATTAACAAGATATTATAGACACTTTCAATAAAACAATTATTAAACAGATAATTTGAAACTTTATAAATGTAACAGTTATTAAACACATATAATTCTTCTTACAACACAAATATTTAATATTTTACTTGGAGCTTGTTGTATCATTTCCACCCAACCTCTGCTCTTTGTTAAATTGTTTCTGACCCAGAAGACAGTAAAACTGTGCCTCAGTGCTGACTATGCTTATTCTTGGCAGTATTGGAACTGCCCACATTTTTGCGTGTTTGGCCTGTACAGTCTGTCTATATGGCCTCTGCAGCACCGAGCAGCTGCAGCAGGTGCAGCAGGTACCGCAACCAGGTTGTGGGTTGTTGACCTGTGAATCTGCGACGGAAGCATTAGTGTGGGTATGGCAACACAGCCACGGATTTGTCCTTCTGGTGTCCTGCAGGTGAGGATCTGTGGCGTCAGAACAGGGTTTGTACCTGGAGTGTGCGGGGTGCAGAAGGCTTTCTGGAGTGGCTGAGGGGATATACAGAGTGCTCACGGGAGGAATGGGGGTGCAATAATCAACTGCCGTTGCTCCCCAACTCCTCAAAGTACTTCAATAAGCTAATCAGGCATGCTGGAATCTGCTTTGATATGAGTCATCAACAGCCTGTAAATACAGTCAACAGAAAACAGAAAAAGAATGACTGTTCTGAAATTACTGCAGTTCTTTATGGATACTGAGTTAAGTAAAAACATTGAAATACAAGCAACTTTCCAAATAGCCACGAGAGTGTCCCTTCCAGTGGTTTCATCCTCATGAGAGCGGGTGACTGGATGGAGCTGCCAGGTGGTGGAAATTGCCAGTGTGAAGGCTGCTGGATGGTGGAAAGCCACCAGGGAGGACCTGCTAGCTACTGAAGAGCAAGGGTGAAGCTGCCAGGTGCAGAGACTGGATGTGGTAGCAGAAAAGATGGTGCCTCTGCATCTTGTAGCATCAAATATTAGTATTCACTTTAATCTGTTTGCACTAATTATATCATTCCTACTGTACATTCCAGCTTACACATTTTTACACCTACTGTATATACTGTAAATATTATATATGTTACATTATATTGTATATTCAAGTCTCTATGACTATATAGTAAACTATAAAGTAAACCCATAAACTATACTTGACATATATATATATATATATATGTATATTGTTATTATATGTATATTCTGTTCCATATTAGATTATCATATATTTATTACTGCTCTTTTACTTCTGGTTGGATGCAGTCTGCATTTCATTACATGTACTGTAGAGAGTAATGTGATGACAGTGAAGCTGAAACTAATCAGTGTCATGGTTGCTACTATGAGCAACACATGCTACTGTGTTGTGAAAGAGAGTGCTTGAATTAGTTGTGCTTGGTACAAGGAGGTACTTATATTTCCCACAGGTACTCTTATATTAGTTTCAACTCTAAAGATGGAACCTCACTGACTCAAGAGAGTACTGTTACTTTACAGGTACTCTTGGGAGGGTTTTCCTATCTTTGAGGTATTCCAGTACTAATTTCCCACACTCAAGAACAATACTCAACAGGCAATAAGTAGTAAACTCCAAATAAGATTAAATATACCTTACCTGCTTTCCTGCGTGGTCCGTTGATGAGAGGAGAGAAGCGAGGAAAATAGGAATTTCTCAGTTAAAAACTCTATTTAATGAGTGAGACAAAGAATATTGAAACAAATTCTGAGTTCTGGGGCCATGGGCATTCCAGGAACCCAGCACAAAACTAAGTCAATCCTTTTATAGCTTTACAAGTTTCACACTTTCTAACTGGCGTTGTCTTCCAGAGTCTTTGGGATTGTTGGATGTCATCAGTTCTTCTCTTCATTGGTTGATCTTTGGTGCAAAGAGGCGTCGGCACACTGGGCCGCCAAAGTATTGTGTGTACCCACTGGAGATATCTCCAGCCAGGGATAAGGACATTCCTACTCTGAATCTCTGTTCTTGTCTAAAACCAGACTACTTTTACACTATTCATTTATACATAATAAAGCATTTCAACATAATTTATCAGAATAAAATGGTAAACCTCACAACTAGTAAAACTGTACTTGTATTGAATACATCAACATTATAAGTGTGTATAATTAAAACAAACTATAACTAGTAAAAATATCTGATAATAACAAACCATAACTAAATAAAACCTTCTCTATACTTAAAACTCAAATCATAAAATAGCATAAGCATGTTTGTTTCACATCTCAACAGGGCCTATCTATCATGTTAGGGAAAACAGAACCTCTTTTTCCACTTTATTGTGGCTCTTCCTATTGTCTCCTGGAGATACATATGCAATGAGCACAAATCTATTAGTTTCACCAAAGGAATGTTTTTAGGGAAATGAATCAACAAGAGTCTGGAGAAAGAATACATTGTAATTTTACCATGCCCTCTGGTGTGAGACCTAGGCAGTAGGATCACGAATAATGTGACCTTAAAAGAGAAATAATTCAGTCAGCTTTCCGTTCAGCTGAAAAACCATCTTTTAACCGCGCCTCTGGTTTATATGATTTTTAAACTTATGCTAATAAAATAAAGCAATCTGACTTAATACATACACCAAATCCTAACATTCCATAGAAGAGCAGATGTTCTCATGTTATTGATGTTTCACTCCTGCTTACTGAAGTAACAGTAGAAGTAGTAAGCTGCTTCAGCGTCACTGCTGCTTGGCGTGTCTTAATTGCCAATATGGGATGCTGAAATATTGGTGTTGCTGAGAACATGCTTCATCATGTCAACAGTGTCCTGTCAGATGAACACAGCGGTCCACACCAGGATGAGTAAGTAGTGTAAATCGTTTGCTTGTGATTTCTGACAGACCCTATCAGCTTTGTGTCTAGCATTTATAAAGTCGTATAATTATATATTACTTAAACATCCTTTTGTTTTTGCATGAATCACAGCAAAACTGCTCAAATCATATTTTCATCAAATGAGCATTTGTGTATTACTAATATTAGTCTTCATTCTGGCTACCAATTAAATCACACCTTTCCTCCATTGCTGCTCAATATACATACAACATGCCCAGCAATATTTACCAGTTGAGACAGACAAGTGGTAAAACATTTACATTAATATCAAGTTACATACAACTTATATTTAAAGACTGAAGCAACACAGAGGAAATGCTAGCGGCTAACTTGCTAATGACCAGAGTGCATCAGCACCACACGTAATATGTGTAAACAACAGGTAGTGCCAGGAAAGAACCAGTCTATGTTTTAATATGCGAGGGTTGTGGCCCTACAACAATAAGCTCCAGATTGTGCAGAACTGGAAACAAGCTGACCAAAGATGTTTTCACATCTAGTCCCTTTAAAGTGAACTGAACTCAGTCCTCCTGCAAGTGGACCATTAAAAGTGGTTAACAGAGAAAGAACTCCAGTTCTTTTGTGCCTTCTACATTAATGATTTATTACAAAGAGGACCAGGTTCTCTTTCAACAGGTCAATTCAGCTTTGATAGGGGTCTCAGTCCCCTGCCTCTAGCCACACCTGGTCCTCTAGAGCTCTCAGACCCCCAATGCTGAATTCTGGGTAGTTTTCATGAGACAGTATGCCTTTTCCAGCTTGCCCTCCTGTGTTTCTGGTTGTTCATTACATATCTCATGACTAATGCTGAGTCGACCCAAGTCTGAGTTAGGTTGAAGGGCTGAAAGGAGAAACATGTTTAGGCTAGGCATTACCTGGATTAGTTAAACATAAACCATGTCATCCTGGGTGGATTCAGACCACCAACCTTTCGCTAACAATGACGCACTGGACATAAAATGCCTGAAGAATGAAAAATAGCATATTCGAAAGAAGATATAATGAACCTGATAAATCGAAAGGCTAGTGTGGAAATTGACATTTTTCACTTTTTCTTTAAATTAGAGTACCATGTAAGTCAAGAATATCAAAATGCTTCCCTTAGAGCTTTGTTTGTTCATCAGTAGTAATGGGCTCCAAGATGTTGTTCCTCTACTTGCACTCATGGATTCAAAGTTCACATTTGTTGGCTGAGAATAGAACCCAAGTCTCATTGGAGTGAGAATTCTGCTGAATATATTAACTTAAACTAGCAAATGACTACATTTTCTCTAAGGAAGATTGTTTTCATTCAAAATGTAGCAGATGTGGATGATGCCTTTAATTAAATCTAAACAGAGATGCAGGAATAACTTTAAAACTCAGAATGAGAGCAGGGTCATCTCAAATGGACATTCTGCATCTGTTAGTCAGGTATTGGGCTCCAAAGATGTACTTCTTTGGTTGGTGTACTTGTTCAAAGCTCTCTACATTGGCGGGAATGGGACCCGGGTCTCTGCATGGCAGTAAATTCTACCACTGGACACAATGGCAAGTTATCAGCTGGAAATGCTGAGTTCTAAGAGAATTAGAGTGTTCAATATAGCAGTGCTGGAAGTACTGCCGTATGCAGTCTCAAACAAGAGTTGAGAACGCTTTGGAGTAAAGTCAAGAGGAGGAGGATTGTTCGAATGGACATCACTGCACCATCTGTCTCAGTCTATTGGGTGGTGACGTACAAGACAGACTGCGAAGCACTTGTGATATTTTGACTCTATGGATGTATATGGTTTGAAGAAAAAGAGGCTAATGTCATGAAATTGACAATTTTACCAACTAAAGCCAGAATTATGCATCAGGAAGTCAAAATATCAAAATACCTCTGCAAGCTTCATTAGTTCATGGTAATAATGGGCTCAGGGTGTGTTCTATTTTTACTCACTGAAGTTGCTAAGAGTTCCTGCGTGTGGAATCGGAGCCAGATCTCCCATTACCCAGGGTAGAATTACTACTGAACCACCAAGTATCAAACTAGCAAACCAAACTGCAATTCTCTGAGAAAGTTGCTTTGCTCAGTATAGCAGATGCTGGATAATTACTGCCTGTACCGTCTAAACAGAGATGCAGAGATAACTGGAGTAAAGTCAAGAGGCAGGGCTAATCAAAATGGGCATTGGCTGCCACATCTATTCTTTCAGAGTGTGGGCTCCAAGATGCCTTTGATTAAATTACATGTTCAAACTCTCTGCATTGGCAGAGACGGACCCAGGTCTCCAGCGTGGCTGGGAATTCTACCAGCTGAACCTTCAGTAGCAGGTGTAATAAAATGCTACAATTCTCTAAAAAGATTGATGTTCAAATATAGCAAATGCTGGATGACATTTTTCTGTATACCGTCTAAACAGAGATGCAGAATAACTTTGGAAGTAAGTCAAGAGGAGGACTCTTCAAATGGACATCACACCCGCATCTGCCTCAAAGTCTATTGGGTAGTGGCGGACAAATGAAACTTCCACAGCCTTGTGATATTTTTGACTCCTCCAGATGTGGCATTGGTTTGAGAAGCGGCTAGTGTCATAGAAGTGAAATTTTTGCTTTTTGCTATTTAAACCAAGAAGCGCATCAGAGGAGTCAAAGTAATAAAAGCTACTCATGAAGCTTAAATTGGACATCAGTAGTAATAAGGCTCCAAAGATATTATTCTCTATTTTTACTCACTTAAGTTCAAAATTTCCCTACATTGGCTGCTCAGAATCATTGAGTCTCCCTGCAGTAGGAGGTGAGAATTCTACTACTAGACCACCAAGTATCAAACTAGCAAACCAAAACTGCAATTCTCTGAAGATTTTGTTCAAATGCTTGAATGCTGGATGATGCCTGTACCGTCTAAACAGAGATGCAGAATAACTTTCAGGCCAAGTCAGAAACGATTATCAAATGGACATTACTACCATCTGTTACTCGGGGAGTGGGCTCCAAAGATATACTTCTTCAGTTGATGCTCACTTGTTTAAAACCTCTCTGTTTGGCCGGAATCGGACCCGGGTCTCACAGGACTGTTTCAGGGAAGGTTCCTTCCAGCATTTCAGGCGTTTCCATTCATTTCCAATGGTAATTGCTAAACCACTCTCACGGATACATATATCTTTGGCCACTCAGCTGTTGTAGCTGTTAAGAGCTTGATGAAGAGGCAAAGAAGAAGAAGGAGGTGAAACATGTATCCTTCAGATGCATCTTCTACTACATGTCTCTTGAATGACAGCGACTCTCTTGATTCCACTTGGTGTTTTGTTTTGTGTTTGAGGTAAGTTCCAATTCTAAATGCAAACCACAGGAAAAATGTTATATCGGTGTGTACTTTCTTAGAAACTGCGTTGTGTTAATATTGACATCGCGGTTTGCTGCTAATCTGCTTTCCCACTTATTTACAAAGCAGGCGAAACTTTTCCCTCTGAGATAAGTTTTGTGTGTAACACTTGCAGGCTGTGGTGAAGGCAGGCTGTTTAGTAATGTGTGTTTGATTTAGGCATTTGTAGAGTGATATCTTGTCAGGGAGATGCTGATACAGATGTTTTTGTTAGATTGGCTGGCTTGGCCAAGGGGGCCTTCTGAAATGGGGAGCTTTTGTGAGCCACTTATATCTGACCATGAATAAACATGACTATGTATTTTATGTTAAGAATGTGGTTTTCATTTCAGGATGGGTGACCTTGTCATTATGTTTCTAGTGGCCTTCAGCTTGTTCATGTACGTCGCTTGGTAAAATGCAGTGGCTGGCTGTGTGACCTCAGTTTGCCTCAGCATCGCTTGCTTTACATGGCTGGATACTTTGTATCCAAGTAGAAAATGCTTTACAAAGTTGATGCTGTATTCTTTCTGACGTGATTGTGCAGTGTCATGTTCATACACCTATATCTAAATCTAATGTATGCCTTTATGTATATATCCATCCATCCATTCTCTTCAAAGCTAGCTCAGGGATGGGATAAGGGAGTAGCAACAAGCAGAGCAGGACTTCCTCTCCCCAGCCGTCAGCTCTTCTGGAGGGATCATTCCCAGGTGGCAGGGACGTGATACCAAGCGTGTCCTGGAGTCGTCCCGGGAGTCTCCTACCAGTGGGGCGTGCCGTTGTTACACCTCACCGGGAATCGGGAGGTGACATCCTTACCAGATGCCAGGCCACACTCATCTGGCTCCTCTCGATGCGGGCAGCGGCTCTACTCTAGGCCCTACGGATCGGCGAGCTTCTGCTATCTCCTACAAGGAGGTCGGACTGCCCGGAGAAACCCATTTGGCGCGCTGTCGCCGATCCGTTCTTCCGGTCACGACCCACAGCTCGTGACCATAGGTGAGAAGTAGGAGCGTGGGTCGACTGTTCAGGTCGGAGCTTAGCCTTCGGCTCAGCTCCCTCTTCTCTGACGGTTCCCGATGCGATCCGCGTCACTGAAGCTGCACCGACCCACTTCTTGATCTCCCGCTCCATTTTCCCTCACTCGTAAGACAAGACCCGAGATACTTGAACTCCTCTACTTGGGGCAGGATCTCCTCCCGACCACGGAGAGAGCCTCCACCCTTTTCAGGCCGAGGACCATGGCCTCGGCGGTTGCATTGACTTTCTTCTAACCAGCAGCCACTGTTTCTGAACCGCTCCAGTGAGCTGATCACGGCCTGATGAGCCAACAGAACCACATCGTCGAAAAAGCAGCGTTCATGATACGAGAGTCACCAAACGGACCCCTCAATGCCTTGTCGCCTGAAATTCTGGCTCCATAAAGTATAGACAGAATCGGTGACAAAGGGCAGCCTTGGCGAGTCAACCCTCAATGGAAACAAATCAGACTTACTGCGGCAATGGACCAGACTCTGGCACCCGGTCGATAAGAGGACCAAACCGCCCATTACCAGAGTCCGGTACCCCACTTACTCCCGGAGCACCCACAAGACTCCCCGAGACACGGTCGAACGCCTTCCTCAAGTCACAAAACACATGTAGACTGGTTGGGCGAACTCCCATGCACCCTCAGGGTCCTGCTGAGGAGTGTAGAGCTGGTCTCCCACTGTTCCACGGCCGAACAGCCACATTGCTCCTCACGAATCCGAGATTCGACTTCCAGCAGGACCTCTCTCCAGAACCCCTGAATAGACTTACCAGGGAGGCTGAGGGTGCCGTCCCCCTATAGTTGGAGCACCCTCCAATCACCTTCTTAAGAGGGGAACCACCACCCTGGTCTGCCAATCCAAGGTACATCGATGTCCAGCGATGCCGGGAGACTTGTCAGCCGACACTCCCCAGCATCCAGGCCTTTAGAACTCCGGGTGGATCTCAGCCACCCCGGGGCTCTGCCACTGAGAGCTTTAGCCACCTCGGCTGACCTCAACCCCAGAGATAGGAGAGCCCGCCCCAGAGTCCCCAGTCTGCTTCCTCATGGGAAGGCATGTCGGTGGGATTGAGGAGGTCATAAAGTATTCTCCCCACGATTCACAGCGTCCGAGGTCGAGGTCAGCGCGCACCGTCCCGACTATGGTCACGGTGTTAGTGGTGCACCAACCCCCTCCTGAGGCGGCCGGATGGTGGACCAGAATCTCTCAGAAGCCATCTCAGAAGTCATTCTCCTTTGGCCTCACGCGAGCTCACCTCCACCCGAGTTTTTTGCCTCAGCGGCGGCCAAAGCTGCATTCCGCTCCATTCGGCGGTATCTGTCCAGCTGCCTCCAGGGTCCGCCAGACCAAGGCCTGATAGGACTCCTTCTTCAGCCCAGCGGCATCCCTTACCGCAGGTATATAGCAGGTTGGGGATTACCGCCCGGCGGGCACAACCACCTTACGGCCCACAGCTCTGGTGAAGTTCCGCCGGAGATGGGAGTTGAAACCTCCTTCTGACGGGGACTCTGCCAGGCGGCTCCCAGCAGACCCTCACAATGCGTTTTGGTCTGCCAGATCAGACCGGCATCTTCCCACCGGCGACCGCTCTGCCACCAGGTGGTGATAGGTTGGCAACTCTGCCCCTCTCTTCACCCAGTGTCAAAGACATGCGGCCGCCAGAATCGGTGACACGACTACCGTCGATCATCCGAACTGCGGCCTAGGGATCCTGGTACCAAGTGCACGTATGGAGCACTTTATGCTTGAACATGGTGTTGGGTGTGGACAATCCGTGGCCAGCACAGAAGTCAATAACAGAGCACCACTCAAGGTTCGGTCAGAGGCCGTTCCTCCCCAATCAACCTCTCCAGGTCTCACTGTCATTGCCCACGTGAGCATTGAAGTTCCCCAGCAGAGCAGAGAATCCCCAGAGGAGAGTGCTCTCAGCACCCTTTCCAAGGACTCCAAAAGGTGAGTCACTCTGAACTGTTGTTTGGTGCATAGCACACAGCAGTCAGGACAATCCTGAAAGCGGAGGAGGCTACCCTCTAGTCTACGAGGTAAACCCAATGCACCCAGGCACACCGGGCCACAGTGTCGTGCTCTCCACACCTGCTCCAGCGCCTCTCACACGACAACTCCAGAGTGGAACAAGTTCAGCTTGCCCCTGAGAGGACTGGTACTAGAGCCCAAAATGTGTGGAGGTGAGTCCCGACTATATCTAGTCAGACTTCTCCACCTCACACACCGGTTGGGCTCCTTTCCTGCTGAAGAGATGACATTCCACGTCCCTAGAGCTGCTTCTGCCTTGAGATTGGTTATGGAGTCCTGCCATTGGCTGCCACCCAACTCTGGCAGCACCAGACCTTGGCCCCTCATGGGTGGTGTGAGCCATGGAAGGAGTGACCCACGTTGCCTTCGGGCTGTGCCAGCCGGAGGCCCCCATTAGTGTAGGCCCACAGCCACCAGCGCTAACTGCCTGCGACCCCACCTCAGGCCTGGCTCCAGAGGGCCCGGTAACTCCAGCGTCCGGGCAGGGAAAACTGTTTGTGCTTGATCTTTTTAACCATAGGGGTCTTTGGGCGTGCTGTCTGGTCCACTCCACACTGGGACCTGTCTGCCTTGGGTGACCCTGCCGGGAAGCCCAGAGCCCCCGACAACACTGAGCACTCCTAGGTTCATTTGGGACACTGAGCACTCCACCACAATAAGGTGGCGGCTCAAGATTTTAGATTTAGATATAACATATATCCGTGTATGTATATATCTAAATCTACACACCTATCCTTAGATAGTTAGGTAGATAAAGAGATAGATAGAGATAGTCTTCTACAAAAAAATCATCTATATTCATGTATAATTATGGAGGGAGGGAATGGCTTGCAGAAAAGCTTGAATCTCTGCTTGCAGAGGAATTTTCAGAGTGGGCGCCACAGACAGATGGGAACCTTAACATTCACGTATTGGCAACATCTTGAACAAGTTTTTTCAGCTGAGCATGGTTTTTATAGTTTTATTATTGCTGTCGAGGTTGAGAGATGTTGGCAACATGTACCCTTCTATTGATGATATTATCAGTCACGGTGCTAACAGTTCTCACTGAGATAAGATAAACCTTTGTTAGCTAAGTGTATTTGGCTACAGAAGGCTGCTGGCTGAGATAAGAGAAATACATAGCTAGCGTCAAGAAATAAATGCAAAGATAAAATTGTCTCTGCATGAAGTGAGATTGTGTATATTTTATATAATTGTATATGTACATAATTATTGTATCTGTGTTTATACAGCTAATTGACATGAAGGCTAAACATGAAAGAATGCTGGGTCTCATGTAGCTGCATAGATACCACACACAGTATGTCTTAACTGATAGCATGAAGCATTTGTTAATCATAGTTGGCTATTAACTATGCTCTTATTTTCATCGTAATCAAGCAAAATTTTAATCAGAGCAGACCAATAGCTGTGCATTAGGCCAGGTTATGGTACAAAATGATGTGTAGCTTTACTGTACAACTACAGAAGCTACTTACCAGCAATGGTTCATAAAGGATCTTTGCTAGGCGAAATACTGGAACCAGTGAACCACTTCAAAAAATAGAAAAATGAATCAATTATCAAAATGAATTTGCCATTAAACTAATTGATTTACTCTGCCCAATTCTCTTTTGGCTCTGACCCCAGCACATCTTTTTGTGATGCAGATGTGGAACAAGGCTTTTATGATATCTATCGCCCAACCTAAACTTGCTGTATATCTTACCTTAAATGCTTGATCTGTCCTGGCTAACGGCACCTGCCTGTGTGCGGCGGGGACCAGGCTGCATGGCGTCCTGCAGTCCCTGGATCGCATTAGAACAGCTAGTCCAACATTCAGTATCTCAGTAGACATGGATGCTGTTGGCTGTAGGCTATGGAGCTGCACCCAGGGTGTGCACCAGCATGTGCTCGCTCACACTTTCATCAGCTGATGGTGGACGGTGACCTCATGTCCCCGGGTGCCCAGGCACCTGCAGGACTCTTTGGGTGACTTGACTGAGTCAGTGGCAGGTGGAGCTGGTACCATGGGAGCTGCACTTAGTAATTTCTTACAGATACTCCCAGAAATTGTTGATGAACAGAATCATCAATAGGAGCAGAAAGAGTGAGATGATGCACCGATATACATAGAGGTTTCAAGTAGTAATCTGTATTCCTCGTCATTGAAGTTCTGCATCAGATCCATGCCGTCGGCTGGCATGTTATCAGCTGTCTCCATCTGATTCTCAGAGGAATGACTGAGTGTTTCCACTCCTGTCTGAGCGTTGCTGGTACCTGGGGATGTTAATAAGAAGATGATTTTCAGATCTGATATTAAAACACCATATGCACTTTTTGGGGCGACACAGTGGTGCAGTGGTTAGTACTGTCACCTCCACAGCAGAAAATGCAGGTTCGATTCTCGGCCCCGGGGCGCACTGTGTTCTCTCCGGGTACTCTGACCTCCACCATCCAAAACATGCATGGGATTAGGATTAATTAGCTAATTTAAATTGACCGCAGGTGAATGTGAAAAAGTGGTTGTCTGTCTCTATGTGTCCCTGTGATGAACTGGAGACTTGTCAGGTGTACCCACTGCCTTCCGCTAAGACAGCTGGGATAGGCTCCAGTCCCCAAATACAGCTTACATGTTGATGTATCAACTTTAATACTCAATAATATAATTTATGATACAATATGAACTGGAGCAGGTACTTTAAAATTTGAGAAATTTTGTAGAACAGTGTGTATTGACAGCTAACAGACCATTAGTGAAATGCGTTTTAGTAATAATATCATGGCTGATTAATGAAGTGCTTTACTATATGTATTTGTGTACTTACTTGGTGCAGATACTTGATGGAGTCCAGCTAGCTCAAAGTTTTTATCTTCACTTTCTCAGGTGAAATGAACGCGTGTCTTCTGTTAGACACTTCAGTTATGTTCCGTTTCCTATTTCTAATCTGCTTTGATCTGATTCTAATCTGCTTTGATCTGAATTCAAAATCTGCTGCTTCCCGATCTGTGATTTAATCTGCTTTGATGTACTGCTTACCGCTGTATGTTTGCTTATTTGGTTACCGGGCAACACCGAGAGTAGCTAAGTATTGTCAAAATCAATAAGTGCATTATTACACATTAATATATCTTAATGCATAATGCATGTATACACACACACATCAGTCTGGTGTCCAGTGACCAGTCCAGTAGACAACAGACAGAGTCTAAGCCAGGTCAGTTTTACCCAGTGCTGGTTATAAATTTAGACTCTACAGCGTGTTAGGCTGTAGAAAAGAAACTTGAATCTCTCTGCTTGCAGAGGAATTTCCAGAGTGGCATACAGGCGGGTAAATGAAGCATAACATTCCCATGTTGGCAACATCTTAGACAGTTTTTCAACAGAACATGGTTTTATATATAGGTTTATTGTTGTCGCTTGGCAACATGTACCCCTCTGTTCGATGATATTATCAGTCACAGTTGCTAACAGTTCTCATTGAGATAAGATGACCTATGTTAGCTAAGTATTATTTCTGAAGGCTATGATTGAGATAAGAATACATAGCTGGCGTCAAATAAATACAAAGATCAAATTGTCTCTGCATGACGAATTACCTTTATACCAAATCTATATGTACATAATTGTATTATTATTATCTGTGTTCATGTACAGTTAAGTTGACATGAGAGCTAAACATGAAAAGATATGGTCTACATGTAGCTGTATAGATACAGTATGTCTTAACTGATAGCATGAAGCATTTGTTAATCACTGGATTCTTCATAATAACTATACTCTTATTTCATAGTAATCAAGCAAATTGCAATCAGAGGCAGACCAATAGCTGATAAGTAGGCCAAGGTTATAGTACAAAATGATGCTTGTAGCTTTACCTTACATACCAGGAAGCTAGCACCAGCAATGGATTCATAAGAAGGTCACATGATAAATACTGGAACCAGTGAACCACTTTAAAATGAAAAATGAATCAATTATCAAAATAGTTGCCCGATCGACTTTCTCTTTGATTACTCTGCCAACCCCTTTTAGCTCTGACCCCAGCATCTTTTGATGCAGGTATTGAGACAAGACTTTTATGATATCTATCCTTAATCTAAACTTACTGTGTGTGTCACCTTAAATGTGATCTGTCTGGCTAACAGCACCTGAGCGTGGCGGGGACCAGGCTGCATGATCGTCTTGCAGTCCCTGGATCAAGCGTTACAGCCACCTCTGATGGTGGAACTGTAAAAACAAAAAACATGACAGTAGACTCCATAAACTGGATGAAAGCTAGTGATTTAATCTCCAATATTGAATTCATTCACATTAAAGCTTCGATCCACCACTACTCAGAGCTTTGGATGATTCATTTACCCATTGTGTTAGTTTACACTGGGACAGCTGACAAACAACTAAAGTCTTCATGTGTGCTCTTCTGCTTCCTTTGGTCTCAAAATTAAAATTTCCACGTGACAGTGGTCAGAAATCACTGGCAGCAACTCTGCTTTGCTTTACTCTCTGAAACGCCTCGTGTGAGTCTTAATACACACCGCTGACAGCAACTCATCAGCACTGCTATGTAACTCATAACAGTCTTAATGCACACATAGCTGACAACTCTATCAGCACTGTTATAACTCCTTAGCAGTCTCAATACACCGCTGACAGCAACTCTGGCAATGGCACTGTTATATAACTCCTGTGATCTCCATTGCGCACCGCTGGCAGCAACTCTATCAACTTTTCTTCCTGGCTCGCAGCAGTCTCAATACACACCCGCTGGCAGCAACTCTGTCAGCACTGTTATGAAACTCATAACAGTCTCAATACACCCGCTGACAGCAACTCTGTCAGCACTGTTACTCTGCTGCCTTAGTCTCAATGCCACACCGGCGGCAACTCTGTCAGCACTGCTATGTAACTCATAACGGTCTGTTACACCCTTTGGCGAAACTCTGTCAGCTTATTCTGTAACTCACCCAACAGTCTTAATACACCACGCTGACATCTTGTCAGCAATGCCTACATGACAACTCTGTCTTTTTATTATATAACATAACAGTCTTAATACACCATGACAGCAACTCATCAGCACTGTTATGTAACTCATAACAGTCTTAATACACACCCGTGGCAGCAGCTCTGTCAGCACTGTTATGTAACTCACATACTTGGTCTTAATACCACACACCCCACTGCTTGCAACTCTGGCCAGCATAAATATGTAACTCATAACAGTCTCAATACACCCGCTGACAGCAACTCTGTCAGCACTGTTCCTGTAACTCATACAGTCTCAAGTACACACCCGCTGACAGCAGCTCTGTCAGCCAATACACCTGCACTGGCGCTCTGCTCCAGCCTATTTATAATATGTCAGTCTGGCCCTGCCCGCTGACAGCAACTCTGTCAGCACTGTTTATGTAACTCATAACAGTCTCAATACACCATGGCAGCATCTGTCCAGCACTGTTTATGTAACTCCTTGACAGTCTTATGCACCCACTGACAGCGCTCTGCTCAGCACTGTTTATGTAACTCACTTAGCAGTCTCAATACCCTTTGGCAGCAGCTCTGTCAGCACTGTTATATAATAAAACTGGTCTGGCTACACACCCGCTACAGCCCAAGCAGCACTCTGTCAATATTTTACACCGCTGACAGCAACTCTGCTTCCAGCACTGTTATCATCTTTCCATAACAGTCTTAATACCGCTGGCATCCATGGCACTGTGCTAACTCATAGCAGTCTTATCTTACCTGCCCTTTGGTAGCGCTCTATGGCACTCATCTCAACTCCTGCCCAGTACCTGACCCAAAGACAGCATCCATAGGTGGTCCGCACAGGGCCTGTGGCAAACCCCATTCTTACAGCTTACGACTGGCGCTCCAGGGCCCTACCGAGAATGTCTTCCCTCTGGTTTCAAGCCTCCACACGTAGGTCTGCCTGTGTTGATCTGTATTCTGATCTGCTTTTGATCTTTATTCTATTCTGCTTTGATCCTGTTCATTCTGCTTTGATCTGAATTCTAATCTGCTTTGATCTGTATTCTATTCTGCTTTGATCTGTATTCCTTCTGCCTTTAAGTCTGTGTTCTGTGTCTGGCACAGTCTGTCTGTACCTTCTATTATCATTTGTATTCATTGCAGACTGACATAAGGTAACTAAGTATTGTCAAAATCAATAAGTACATTATTACACTAATGTATCTTAATGCATAATACGTAATAATACACACACACACACACACACACATCAAGTCTGGTATCCAGTGACCAGTCGGATTAACTGGATGAGAGTCTAAGCAGTTCGATTTTTACCATTACAGTGTAAATTTAGAGCTCTACAGCGTATTGACTGTAGAAAAGCTTGAATCTCTTGCTTGCAGAGGGAATTTTTGCAGTGTACAGGCGGGTGTCTTGTAACACATTCACATGTGCCAACATCTTGAACAAGTTTTTCAACAGTTGTGGTTTTATGATTTTATTATTGTGGTTGAGAGATGTTGGCAACATGTGTACTTCTGTTCGATGATATTGCAGTCACAATTACTTAACGTTCTCATTGAGATAAGATGACCTATGTTAGCTGAGATTCTATTTCAGAGGCTGCTGACTGAGATAAAAATTGTTAGAAAGCAAGTGGTTTATCTCTCCTTGGTGCACTTGATTGCTTTTCACCTTGCATGAAATGTGGATGGTACTGTTGCTTCCCTTATACTGAGCAGTGGGTACTTGTACTAGTCTTTCCTGTACTTTACCCACAGGGCCCACAGAACCAAATGGTACTATGCTGGTTTGCCTTTACCTCTCTGGGTAGATGGTACGCATTCCCTAGTTCTTCCATTACTCCACTATTTGAAAGGTACCTTTTGATCTTTCCCCCTATAAGCAGTATTAAACCGGTAACAAGTGTCTGACTCAAAGCTGATTTATCACCTTTCCCACCTGCTTTCCTGTGTGATCTTAGATGAGAGGAAGAGATGGCGAGGAGATGTAAAATCATGGCCAGTTTCAGTCTCAAAGTGTAATTTACAAATCTAGGTGTTGGATCGCTAGAGCAAAAAAACTAGATGAGGCTTACGGAAAAACCAAGCCCTCGCCTGAGCTATTTTCAATCTTTATATAGCTGTGTAAAGTGTCACTTTCTAACTAAGTTGTCTTAAGGTCTTGAGTGTTGAATTCTCATCAGTTCTTCTCCTCATTGGTTGATATTTGGTGCAAAGGGCGTCCAGCGCACACTGGACCTCAGTGTTGTGTGTGCCCCTGGAATATCTCCGGCCAGGGAGATAAGGACATTTCTCTGCTCTATGAATCTCTGTTCTTTGTCAGACATCATGAGCTGCTTTTCACACTATTCATTAGGGTTATAGTTAGTTTTAACAGCGTTCAGTTAAGTATCACGATTCGTAGTTGCGATTCGATTCAGGGCGATATTGGTTCATTTGAATGATCTGATCTGGCTGATTCAGTGCCTTGAAATCGATTCAGTA
>JAQQSB010001606.1:0-82725 GCA_029721515.1 Synanceia verrucosa | reverse complement strand
GTCACAGGTGAGGCAGCTTTGGGCCCTTGAAAAAGAGGTCTGGGGATCTCAGTCCAGAGAGCCCTAACCCTGAGTTATTTCACAATCTGCTTGGACGGGGACTGTCCTGAAGAGGTTGACTGACACACAACGAGTGTAATTGTCAGTTAAAATAAACATGAGCGGGCCCAACCACTGCTCATGTGTTACAGTCATATATACTCAATGATGATGGTTTAATAATTTTATATTGGTGTTTACCTATTTTTGGGGCCCTGTCAGTCGTAAGGCTCTTGGAATTGTCCTAAATTTTCTCCCCTATCTGGCGCCCATGGATAGAGCCAGGCGGCTGAGAGTTAAACAGTGCATGCTGCAGCCTTCACTGAGCTGGTGAAGGTGAGGAGAGCCGGGAGAGACCTGAGGAGCTCATAACAGCAGATGGAGACAGAGTTACTTCTGCAATAACGTACACCAAAACACATAGTCTAATTTGTCCATTTAACACCACTTTAAGATTTGAAAAGAAATGGAAAAAGTAGAAATTATTATTTGTTTCATAATTGATATTTGTTCCTTAATTTTGATGTGTTTCAGATCAGATCCAAGAGTCGAGTTAATGAGTGAATACTTAAATAAATTAATCTTTACAATGATTTAAAGGGTTTGATAACGTTCACATAATATTGAATGAAATAACGTCTGACATCCACCACACCTGTCCACAGTGTCTGCCTGCACACTCGTCTTTTTTGTCCGTCTGTTAGTTTTCTACTTTCATATGGTTGCAGTAGCTTCAATAGCTTTGACATTTAGCCTCCTACAGCCTCTTAAAGACAGTAATGTTAGCCATGATCTACAACGTCCCTCACCTTCAGTCTCCCAGTGTCCTTGAGCGCCTCAGCTGTAATTCTGCTGTGTCACTTGAACTGCTTCACGCTCTGAGTCTTAGAGAGAGTAAGTGTTGTCTCTCTCAACAGATAACTTTTTAACAGTAAATAAGTGGTAAAATGAATTGAAAACACAGGATCAGTGGTTTAAATCAACAAAAATATGTTGTGATAACTGGTGTGCTTCACACACCTCAAAGCAACATTTCTATTCCTACTTTGTTAGCTAATGTTAGCAATGCTGCTAGCAGTGCTAAATAACGTTTGCTAAGATTAGTCAGCAAAAAGAGTCTGAACTTTTTCCCACTAAATAAGAACTGTTGTCTTGTTCACTCTCTCACTCAGTTAACTAGGATATGGAAGAGAATCTGTACCATAATTCAAATTAAAATGTGTTAACAGAAATGCTTTTTTATTTATAGCTGCATTTTTTGACTCATCAATAAAATAAATTAGTAATAAATCAATTTTGTATTACGCAATCCACAGGGCGTGCGTCAGCGTCCTCTGACGCCTCAGTCTGGCTGACCGTGCTACGCCTTCATCTGATAGGAAGCGGTGTGCATATTCAACACTGGAGCAAGAAGAGTAGACAAGAGGAGAGGAGAAGGTCATGTTAAAAATTATAGGACTGTGTGGTATGTCAGAAAGCCAGCAGGAACTTCCCCACCATGTTGAAATCTCAGCCACAGCTGTGAGGGGAGGGCTACAGCTGCTCCTGAACGGGTAACAAAATCAGCTGCAAACAGTAGAGCCGGACTCAGGTCTTCTCCGACCACGTCGTCAACAACAACAAAAACAAAAACAACACTTTTACCTTCTGATCGCCATGACGCTCGAGGTAAGATTTCAAGCTTGCAAGCTAACATGCAAGGAGCTGCAGGTCTGATTTATGTCAATGAAATCATTACAGCTCAAGACATTTTTAAGTAGCCACCACAATATTATCATAGCGCGCTAAAGGGCGAGAACATACTTGTGAGAGCTTTCTTTGTACACTGTCTTTCATCTACATTACATATTCATGTGAAAAATGGGCTGCAGTTAAGCCTGAAAAAATCGAGATCTGACGTAAACCTGTTAATGTGGATCATGAGCATATGTGTGGACATCTCTATGCATTCTGCTGTATACATACTGTATGCTGTTACCAATCATTTCTGCACTTCTAGCTTTTTTAATATATGAACTGGTGCCAAGACTTCTCTTGATTAATATATTATTAGATAATTTATAATAATAACAATTATGATAATACAATCACACATAATTTTTAAAGTATACACTCTCTATGCTTGTAGATACCCAGTTAAAAGTGGCTATCAAACGACCTATTTAAAGGTACCAGAATACAGGAAAAGACATCTACTCTCTCTTAAAACTCCTCTGGTGAGGACCAATTCCTCCCCTGAGACCTTGTATACTTTTCTTACAGATATATTGACAATACTATTAATTCAGCATGATCCTGATCCAACCATCAATGTTATGGGAATACCATAATTTAAATTTCAAATTATGCTATCTTGCTGTTGTGCCTTCATTTTAATTTCTAAACAAAACTATCCAATAATCCAAGGAATTGTTGGGCTGTATGTTTATCTCGCCAGTTATGTCTGGATGTTTTTTATAATTATATCGTCTTTTTGTTTTATTTTTTCATTCTGGTTCTTTGAACATATTCCGTAAATAAAGTTCAGTTGAATTCAATTTCCCTTTCCTTTTTTCTTATTTTTTCCAGCTGAGGGTTTGAGGCTGTTCAGTCCTACCTTCTGCATGAGGTTTACCACAGAGGTCAACCCCACCAGCCATTAATACAAAAAAAAGAAAGACCACATACACACACCTTTTTCCTCTGTTTGGCCAAAAGAAAGAACTATGACGTCACAAGTCCATCCAAAGAGCCCTTGGAAAGGGCAGGATTAGGGAGAAAGGAAAATCACATTCCCAAACAAGTTTATAGTATGCCTTGTATATGTCAGTTGTGCTATTTAAAATGTCAAAGATTTGGTCAGCTAGCTTAATTTGATGGATTCTGCATTCATCAACATCTAAGTAGCACAGATCTTCAAGTAAGTACTCATAAAATCTACCCCTGCTTATGACAGTGTGTAAATTTAAAAATACACACATAAATGTTGGTTGTCACTGTTGGAAATTACAATTTTGTATGTAATTTCTCCCATGTATATGTACACAATACACTGATGTCTTTGAAACATGTCATGTAAATATGACCAAAGATTAGAAATATTTGGAGACAGAGAGAGGTTTTAGGGATCGGACATGCATGTATTTGACCAAGTCTGCCCCAATGATGCTTGTATATTATCCGTGAAAACTTATAATAATTCCATAAACATCAGCTGATATCCGATGCAAAGTAAGTGTTTCTGCATGTTGTGTTGTGGCATGGTGCGACAAACACTTCATCCATGTGTGGTATTGCACATGGATGCACTGCCGATCGGCAACTATCACTGTGGGAACTCCACCACTGGTTTTGAATTCCTTCCTTAATGGAGACAGTTTGTCCTTATTATTTTTGCCCAAAACATAACAATAAAATAATCATAAGGATTTCTTACTACTAACTGTAAATGATACTGAGTAAAGCTTCTACTAAACTGACATTTATAATACATCATTCAATCACAAACAACTAAACAGTTAATCAATTTTAATCTACCTTTTTCCTGTCAGCTCTCAATTGTCATAAAGACTTTCTACAAAAACCCCAAAACAAAACAATTTCATTGATTGATTTACACAAAATAATCAACTTCAACTAACAACAACAGTAACAGAGGCAGAAGAATTGAATTGAAAAGCTGTATGTATGTATGTAATGCATCCCCTCTTGCTTGTCTTGCACATCTTCCTGCTCTCCGCTAACATACGTATTATAAATCAAACATGTCATCTCCTGCAGCAAAACTCATCCACCCATACAGATGTAGAATCCATTGACGCCTCTGAGAATTTGGACATAGTAATAGCAGATTTGACTGAAGATTTATTCCCAGGTTATGCAAATAAACCCAGAGTGCCACTCACCAAGAACTAATACAGTAACAACTAAAATATGCATTTCCTACTGAAAATGTGTGGGAATACTGTCAGCTGAAGCTACGCTGCTCATGCTGAATGCTGCTTAGCTTAAGCTAATCTGCTAATGCTGGGTTGAATGTTTTGGGAAGGTGAAGTAGAATAAATTTTGAAAAAATATGAATGTATAATTTGTTTAATTCAATTTAAAAGTTGAATGTTGAAAATGTGTGAAATTAATTTAAAAGTTGAATGTTGAAAATGTGTGATGTAGCATAAACCACACTTTTTAGATATTAAAGCTGCAATCCATGATGCTGTTCAGAAACACTTTTTGTTCTACTGGGTGAAATGCTCCTTCTACCCTGAGAGCAGTCAATACATGATGTGTTCAGAAAAAGGAAGGGAAAGAATCAGACCTCTGTGGCAGCTACAGGACTGTAAAAACTCTGACCAATCAACTGACACTCAGAGCGAGATGAGAGAACCAATCATGTGTCATCCTGCTCATGTCCCTCCCTCCTCCCCGCTGTTGCTGGAAATATCAAACACACAGTTCATCTGCAGAAATACAGAGATAGCAGGGAAATCCCTTCTGTAGGGAACAATGTCAGAGAAAATGCAGCCAAAAATACCACTTCCAGTGTTACTTCTGACGACTCATCATGCTAAACAGACAAAGAGAAGAAAGAGGGAGGAAGAAAGACTGAAAGACAAAACTCTGGATAAAGCTAAGAGGACAAACCAGAGTGAACATCAGTGGAGACACTGAGACATCTGAAGGGACTGAAAAGTGATGCAGAAGTTACTTTCGTCCTGTTGGACAGGTAATTATTTGTTTAGCTTAGGGAGGAGTTATTATTTTCATGAAATATGTAATGTTTGCTAACTTAGCTACTGTTGTAGCGCCGTATTAGCCTGATGCTAACGTTAGCTTCTCTGTGGGTGTAAGCTGGTCGTAGGTGTGGCTTGTATTGAAGAGGTTATAGGATATGACATTTTGACCATATTGCACAGTCATAATCATCACTGTCTGCATTATAAAGGTGACAAAATGACGTTGATATATTGGCTTTGAACGGGACGTTTTACAGCTGTGGTGATGTAGCATAACAGCTCTCCTCTCCCCTGCTGAATGCTACTGTTCAAGTTTGAAGGGGTGGAGCTTTGGACGGAGCACTGATGGGAGGAGAGTGTGGAGGTAAGGGGAGGCTGAGAGGAGGTGCTACTTTCAAATCTTGCTAGCTCTTTCAACTCATGAATTGTAGCTTAAATAAATGAATTATCAATTATCAATAATTAACAGAACTAACTATTAATTATTAATCAGCGATTTGCTCGTTGAATCAGGAGAACCATCTCTTTTTATCAAAGGTTTAAGCTTATTTGATCGATCAGTCCGATATCATAAGATCATAAAACTCTGAATCAGGAATTTTATGCATTTGCTTCATATATATGTGTGTGTGTGTGTGTGTGTGTGTGTGTGTGTAGTGTTAAGGGAAGAAGTTAATTCTTTTCTAGAGGTAATTCACTGTTACTGTTAAAAATTAAGTGGATATTTTAGTTTGATTGACACCAACTCAAGAATCAGAAAAGGGCCGAAGCGTCCTACTTTGTGCAGGTTTTCCTGGTTCCAGGCAGGTCCAGAAGGCAGCTTAGTGGGCTCTGGTGCTTCTTGGATTCACAGTCCAGACTGGAGGTTAAGCCTGTCGGCAGGGTGGAGCGAGGCGAGCTGGGTTGTCGCTGATCAGCTGGCCTATTGGTCACCGGAGAGACTTGGGTCGCACATTGGTGGCGACGGCTGGACGCTGACTGGCTTTCGGTGGCAGATGGTGTCGTACAAATTATTCAGATAATACATTCATTAAATCTCGTTTGGCCAGAAGGGTATCGTCTTAACGTTAACTCCAAATAAAAGAAATGAAAACATTGAAATGAAAGCACTGTTGCTTTTTAGACTAAACTTGACTGATCAGATGTTAAAAATTAACACGTAGACATAACCAAATAACAGAGAGCGAGAATAAAAAGAACTAATGAGACATAGATGAAGACCAGAAAACTGAAAGACAACAGCTAAAAGACAACTGAAGTCTGGAGATTTTTGGTTTTCTATTATTCTTGAGAAGTGGTGGAATTGGGAGGAGTTAAACGATCCTTCCTCTCTTTTCACTTTTAATTCATATGTAAGTGAATTGAATATAATCTACTCGTTAACTTATGAATCACATATTCACTTCCCACTATAAACCAAACAAATTATGACCTTAGTGTTAAGCACGTGATGAGACATTTGATAATCACCAGTTTTCAGCAAATGTTATAAGCAGATTATTATCACATAACTTTAAGATGTAATGCATCTCATTATGTAGTTTACCAAACTAAACAAGATTAAACAGGATTAATTCAACCATGCTAACAAAGAAAAACTATAGATTATAATTACTAAGTTATTAACTTTTAACACAGCTTTGCATAAAGTTCACAGATGAAATATCAAAAGATTATATGGAAGATTTACCTTCATTGTCCACTAGATGGCAATGTGGCTCCATGATAGAATTTATCTTAAAACAACTCACTTGTAACTCAGTGACACATACTGCTTCAGGGGTCAAAAAGGATCAAAATTCATCTTTTCATTTGAGGACTAATTTTTATCCAACTCATATCATGTTTAGATACTCATAACCTTTTATTTTACATTACATAGAGAACTTCATCCACAAAATCTGAGTGTTTTCACATCTGTGAGCCAGTTTTATGGATTTCTTCTTTTTCTTCTCTGGGGTACATAAACACATCACAGATAAGAGCGATGGAGGTGTGGAGGTCACTGTGTGTGTGTGTGTGTGTGTGAGAGAGAGAGAGAGAGAGATAGAGACATTGGAGAAGAAAACACATAAAGTTGCAATTCAATTGTAAGGAATGTGTTATTGAATTGAAGAATTATTTGATATTCTGTAATACATGCAGGTACAAAAAGAGAAAGGAGAAGGGACTTTTAAAGTCTATCGGAGAGCTAACTGCTAAACAGCAAAATAAAAAACAAAGAGCAAAGTGGAATGAAAACTCAAAGAGGTACAAGAAGAAGAAAAAAATGCCTCCAGGCAATTCTGAACGACAGCCCCCCATCTGATGTCTCCGGCACAGATGACCAACTCCTACAGCCCAGACCAGTGCTACAGCCCAGGGACGAAAATGACAGGATTGCACAATCCTATAATAAGGTGTTATTGCTTTTATATCTCAGCACTCACCCAATCAACCTATCCATCACTCACTTGCTGCCCTCTCCATCACTGTCATTCCTTTCTTTTTCACTCACTCACTGACTCACTTTCTTACTCAGTCACTCACTCACTCTCTGACTCACTCAGTCAGTCACACTTTGTCTTACTCAATCACTGTCTCACTCTCTTCCAGGAGGACACGCCATCAACCGGAGGAACTCAGACCATTAGTGATGCAACACAATCACACTCTGGTCCAATGACAACACCTAAAAGAACAATGTCCACAAAGGAAAAACTCAAGCTAACTAAAAAACTGAAGATCACACTGACAAAGCTCGAGAAGAAAAACAAGGAGCTCGACAATCTGAGAAAAAAAATAAAACGTCTTGAAGCAAAGAATGCAGGGCTGCATCAGACACAAAGGAAGCTGGCAGACAAAAGGAAGGTTACACAGAACAGACGCATACAACATGAGAACCGTCGCAACACCTGCAAAGACAACCCATTGCCAGTTGTGATGGACCCAGCCACAAAGAACAACATGATGAGATGGAATGAGTGGGTGACAAAAACATCACCAAACTGGAAAAAATCTCCTGATGGTACTGAGGTTGAAGGCAAGCACACCACTCTGGAAACGAAAGCGGCCAACCTAGAAAAACTGGTGGAGCAAACAAAGAACGACCTGCCACGTTTCAAGGTTCACCTCTTCAACACAGCACACCAGTTCAGAGAGATCAGGCGGCTGAAAGAGAGATTGGTGGAAGATGAAGGAGTTGTACATTTTGACTACAGTGAAAATTACAACTGTAAGTGGAGCAAGGAAATAAAGGACACTCACTTTGGTGGAGGTCACAAACAGGTTACTTTGCATACTGGTGTCCTGTATGTGAGTGAGGGACAGCTGGAAGCCTTTGCCACGGTATCCAGCAGTCTAAAGCACGATGCTGTAGCGACGTGGGCACACCTTGATCCAGTGTGGCAGCATATAAAATCCAGTCACCCCACAGTAAAACATGTCCACCTGGTGTCTGATGGGCCAACTTCCCAATACCACAACAAGGTTTGTCATGAGCAATAACTTTTAGACTGATATTGATTGGTCAGAATTTTATAAATCCATCAGTAAAACATGAGAAAGACAAAAATACCCCATATTTACACTCACTCACTGTCACTCACTTTCTGACTCACTCTCAACATTCAACCTCTCTATCTTTCTCTCCCGCCATCCCCAGGTCTCCTTCTATTTGGCATCCACAGTGCCTTTCATAAAGGGTTTCAAGTCTGTGACCTGGAATTTTACAGAGGCATCACACGGGAAAGGTGCTCCAGACGGCGTTGGAGGAGCACTGAAAAATCTTGCCGACAGGCTGGTAGCCTATGGAACGGACATACCTGATGCTGAAGCCTTGCTGCACAACCTGTCAGAGCAGAGTTCAGTGAAACTCTTCAAGGTGACTGAAGAGGACATTGAAACATTTGGAGAGTTAGTGCCCCATCACTGAAGACAGTGCAGGGCACTCTGAAAGTACATCAGGTAAGGTATCACTCAGTAAACAATCAGATTATGATGATTCCCATTATGTTCACTGAATAAATGTGCAACGTTACTCATATATTTTTCTGCTGTTTTTTTTCAGCTTATTGCAACAGAACCAGGGAAGATCAGAGTGAGGGATGTCTCATGCTTCTGTAAGCCTGCATGTGATTGCTGTGCTCCAAAAGAAGTCATTCTCAAAGAAGAGACGGAAAATAGGGACTCTATTGGAGTTGGGCAATGGGTGCTCGTTAAGTATGACGGATGCCTGTATCCTGGTATTGTAACACAGGTAGGAATGTGTAGCTGTTAAGTGACGTCAAGGTTTAAAGATTATTACATTGTAATGAGATGGTAATTTCTCTTCACACCATGTCGTGCCACAGTCTCCTGCGGCAGAGTGTGATGCTCTCCTGGCCGAAGCGATATCACATTTGCTGTATATGGAAATATTTGGATGGGCATGAGTGATAACTTCAAATTTTATTTCTGTACAGGAGCTATTTGTCAAGTCTGTCAATAAAAAGAATTATGAATGTTTACACTATGTGGCTATTCTGAACTATTAATAGAACATGCATGAAAAAAACAAAAGGTCTACCTTTCATACATATTCAGTCATCATCAATTGAAAATGTGTGACGGTAATGAACTTATTCGGTCGATGACTCAATAAAACATTCCAAAATGTATTAAAAAACATGTATTGATCATTCATTTTAATTGAGACAGTTGAGACCCTGCTTGCTACTAATGAGAGAAAAAACTAGCAAAATTGACCTAAAATTGTTTTTGCAAAAGTTAGGACAGTTTCGTGAGAATCACCCAGCTGGGATAGACTCCAGCCCCCAAATACAGCTTACATGTTGATGTATCAGCATTAATACTCCAATAATATAATATATGATACAATATGAACTGGAGCAGGTACTTTAAAATTTGAGAAATTTTGTAGAACAGTGTTGTATTGACAGCTAACAGACCATTGGTGAAATGTGTTTTGGTAACAATAATAATAGCTGGTTAATGAGTGCTTTACTTTATGTATTTGTGTACTTACTTGATGCCGATAACTGATGGATCAGCTAGCTCAAAAGTTTTGTCTTCACTTTCTCAGGTGAAATGAGCAGCGTGTCTTCTGTTAAACACTTCAGTTGTGTTCCGTTCTGTTCTAATCTGCTTTGATCTGTATTCTAATCTGCTTTGATCTGTATTCTAATCTGCTTTGATCTGAATTCTAATCTGCTTTGATCTGTATTCTGATCTGCTTTGATCTTTATTCCATTCTGCTTTGATCTGTATTCTAATCTGCTTTGATCTTTATTCTAATCTGCTTTGATCTGTATTCTATTCTGCTTTGATCTGTACTGTACCTTCTATTATCATTTGGTTATTTGGTTACCCGGGCAACCGCAAAGTAACTAAGTATTGTCAAAAATCAATAAGTGCATTATTACACATTAATATATCTTAATGCATAATGCATGTATACACACACACACACACACACACACACACATCAGTCTAGTGTCCAGTGAGTAGTCCAGTTAACAACAGACAGAGAGTCTAAGCAGGTCAGTTTTTATCCAGACATGCAGTGTAAATTTGAACTCTACAGTGTGTTAAACTGTAGAAAAAGCTTGAATCTCTGCTTGCAGAGGGAATTTTCCAGAGTGGCGCCACAGACGGGTAAGTAACCTTAACATTCACATGTTGGCAACATCTTTAACAAGTTTTTTTTCACTGAACATGGTTTTTATAGTTTTATTGTTGTTGGTTGAGGAGATGTTGGTAACATGTACCCTTCTGTTCGATGATATTATCGAGTCACAGTTGCTAACAGTTCTCATTGAGATAAGATGACCTATGTTAGCTAAGTATTATTTCTGAAGGCTGCTGACTGAGATAAGAATACATAGCTGGCGTCAAATAAATGCAAAGATCAAATTGTCTCTGCATGAAGGCGAATTGTGTATATTTATATAATTATATATGTACATAATTATTGTTATTATCTGTGTTTATACAGCTAAGTTGACATGGAGGCTAAACATGAAAAAATATATGGTCTACATGTAGCTGTATAGATACAGTATGTCTTAACTGATAGCATGAAGCATTTGTTAATCATGATTCAGCTATATTAACTATGCTCTTATTTTCATCGTAATCAAGCAAATTGCAATCAGAGCAGACCAATAGCTGGTAAGTAGGCCAAGGTTATGGTACAAAATGATGCTTGTAGCTTTACTGTACAACTACCAGAAGCTAGCACCAGCAATGGTTCATAAAGGATCTTTGCTAGGCTAAATACTGGAACCAGTGAACCACTTTAAAAAATGAAAAATGAATCAATTATTAAAATAGTTGCCGATCGACTCATTGATCACTCTGCCAATCCTTTTAGCTCTGAGTGACATCTTTTTTGATGCAGGTATTGAGACAAGGCTTTTATGATATCTATCCTTAACCTAAACTTACTGTATATCTTACCTTAAATGTGATCTGTCCCTGGCTAACAGCACCTGCCTGACGTGGCAGGGGACCAGGCTGTATGACGTCCTGCAGTCCCTGGATCAAGAAACGTTACAGCCACCTCACCGATGGTGGAACTGTAAAAGAACAAAAACATGACAGTGAACTCCATAAACTGCCATGTTCAAAACAGGCGCATTAAAACACAAAGTAATATCTGCATTTACAAAGGTGAATCAGCTAGCTTAACAAAGTAACTGCAAATACTGTAATATGGGGCAGGGGCATGATGGGAATTGCGGACATAATTTTTAAAAAAACCCACTTCAATTAAAATCTGCCTGTTTATATTAATTTCAATCAACTCAATGTTCTCTCTATTTGGGATTTTATAAATATAATCCTTATGTTTTATTTTTTTATTATTAACTACAATGGGTGCATTTTATTTGAAATTTAATTAAATAGGTGTCTCAAAATCAAAAACACAATCATATTGAATGTATTTTACCAAATACATTAATTCAAATCTACATGAGCACAGAATCATTTCTTACAGTGAAGTGACCCTGTGACCATGACGCCCTCCACCTAGCTGACTATCTACCTGTGACCACACAGGCATGCAAGGTCTCATATCATGTATAAGCGTGTTATTTGCTCAGATGTACAGTATGTGTGCAAAAATATGTATTACCACATGACTTCAATGACAGGTTGACCTCTCCTTCTGCTATTTGGAGAATTAAATTACATTAGCTTTCGATCCACCACGACTCAGAGCTCTGGACGATTCATTACCCATTGTGTTAGTTTAGACTGAGACAAACTGACAAACAACTAAAAGTCTTCAATATGTATGTTACTTCTGCCCCAAAGGTCTCCAATTAAAATTTCCAGCAGCAGTGGTCAGAAATCACACTGGCAGCAACTCTGTCAGCACTGCTATGTAACTCATAACAGTCTTAATACACACCCACTGACAGCAACTCTGTCAGCACTGCTATGTAACTCATAACAGTCTTAATACACACCCGCTGACAGCAACTCTGTCAGCACTGCTATGTAACTCATAACAGTCTTAATACACACCCACTGACAGCAACTCTGTCAGCACTGTTATGTAACTCATAACAGTCTTAATACACACCCGCTGACAGCAACATAGCAGTCTTATGACCCCCAAAGACAACATCCATAGGGGGTCCGCACAGGGGCCCTGAGCAGCCGACCCCCCCGTTCTTGGCTTGACCGAAAATGGCCTCCAGGGCCCTACCCCGAGAACGTCTTCCCTCTGGTTCAAGCCTCACATAGGTCTGCCTGTGTTGATCTGTATTCTGATCTGCTTTGATCTTTATTCTATTCTGCTTTGATCTGTATTCCATTCTGCTTTGATCTGTATTCTATTCTGCTTTGATCTGTATTCCATTCTGCTTTGATCTGTATTCTAATCTGCTTTGATCTGTATTCTAATCTGCTTTGATCTGTACTGTACCTTCTATTATCATTTGCATATTTGGTTACCCGGGCAACCGCAAAGTAACTAAGTATTGTCATAAATCAATAAGTGCATTATTACATATTAATGTATCTTAATGCATAATGCATGTATACACACACACACACACACACACACACACACATCAGTCTAGTGTCCAGTGACCAGTCCAGTTAACAACAGACAGAGAGTCTAAGCAGGTCAGTTTTTACTCAGACATGCAGTGTAAATTTGAACTCTACAGCGTGTTAAACTGTAGAAAAAGCTTGAATCTCTGCCTGCAGAGGGAATTTTCCAGAGTGGTGCCACAGACGGGTAAGTAACCTTAACATTCACATGTTGGCAACATCTTTAACAAGTTTTTTTTCAACTGAACATGGTTTTTATAGTTTTATTGTTGTCGGTTGAGGAGATGTTGGCAACATGTACCCTTCTGTTCGATGATATTATCGAGTCACAGTTGCTAACAGTTCTCACTGAGATAAGATGACCTATGTTAGCTAAGGATTATTTCTGAAGGCTGCTGACTGAGATAAGAATTGTTAGGAAAAAGCAGGTGGTTTATCTCTCCTTATAGGGTACTTGTGATTGCTTTTCCCTTACTTCAAATGTGGATGGTACTTTCCCTAGATGCTTCCCATACTCTACCCAGGCAAATGGTACTTGTACGAGTCTTCTCCTGTACTCTACCCCACAGGGCCCACAGGGCAAATGGTACTATGCTAGTTTCTTCCCGCACTTTACCTCTCTGGGTAGATGGTACTTATTCTAGTTCTTCCTGCACTCCACTATTTGAAAGGTACCTTGCAATCCTTTCCCCTACTATAAGCAGTATTAAACCGGTAACAAGTGTCTGACTCCCAAGACGAGTTGCTCTACCTTTCACCTGCTCTCCTGTGTGGTCTTAGATGAAAGGAAGAGATGACGAGGAGATCCAAAGTGAAATCACTTTTAATGATTTCAGCAAGTCAAAAGTGTAATTTACAGATCTGGGTGTTGGATCGCACACACACAAAACTAGATGAGGCTTGGGCGCTCCAAGCCCTCGCACAAGGCTATTTTCGATCTTTATATAGCTGACAAGTTTCACTTTCCAACTAGGCGTTGTCTTCGGGTCTTCGGGGTGTTGGATGTCATCAGTTCTTCTCCTCATTGGTTGATATTTGGTGCAAAAGGGCGTCCCGAGGCGCCACACTGGACCTCCAAAGTGTTGTTGTGTGCCCACCGGAGATATCTCCGGCCAAAGGAGATAAGGACACATTCCTGTACTCTGTGAATCTCTGTTCTTTGTCTGAAAACCATGAAACTACTTTACACTATTCATTAGGGGTGTAACGATTCGTTTTAACAACGATTCGATTCGTATCACGATTCGTGGTTGCCGATTCGATTCCAGGACGATATTGGTTCATTTTGAATGATCTGATCTGAAACGATTCAGTGCCTTGAAATCGATTCAGTAACTTGTTAGCCAAAAATTCAACCAGTGTGACTGAAATAAATACCTGGATACTGGGCAGTGCAGGTGAAGTGTCCTAGATTCCTGTTGTTTCTTGTAAGGGAATCTGAGTCAGGTATAAATTAACTATGGAAACAAACATGTAAACAACAACTGATGGCAAATGCATTCTATTTTATTTGAACAAAGTGCATCCAACACTTGAATCAATAGGAGGAAGTGCAGTAAGTGAAACCAGCATTTTTTCAACAGTAGATTTATCTGCTACTTCTGATTTTGTTTTTCAACATAAAAAAGACACAATATTCATGTCAAAAATAAAGTGCAACCAACATCTCTTCAGGTTGAATTAACAGTAGGTTTACCTGCTACTTTTGCTGTTTTTCAACATAGAAATAACAAATACAACATTAACATCAAAAATAAAGTTCAACTAACACCTTTTCAGGTTAAATGAGCAGTGGTTGAACCTGCTACAGCTCCCATTTTAATAAACAAACAGCTGTGCACTAATACAAAAGATCAAGTCTCACCAACGAGTCTTCAATGACTACAGATTTTTTTTTTAAAAATATCAACTGATCAACATGATCTGGCCACAGAACACTTCTCTGTGCGTTCACTATGTCGCCAGCTGTACTAAAAACTCGCTCTGCTGGCACACTGGTGCCGGGAATACACAGGTAGCGTTTCGCAAGGGTTGAAAGTAGAGGTAGCTCTTTTTCCTGAACTCTCCACCACTTCATGGCATTTTCAGTCAATGGCAACGCATCTTTTGCTCGGTACCTTATCACCTCTGCTCTGGCTGTCTCGCTTGTGGATTTTCTTTCTCTTTGGGTGAAGGAATCTCCAAACAGCGCATCCAAGGCTTTTTTCTTACAGGGAGGTGACCCACTTGGAGCTACAACATAAGAGCTTTATTTCAAAATATAGTTGTGTTTCTCATTTCCCATTAATACAAAACAAGAACAATCTATTGTTGTTATCAAATGAAACACACCTGTGGTCTCTCCCTTGAATCCTGACAGCTTTGTGCTTGAGCCTCCCTCGTCTTCCTGACTTTCCATTGCTTGTATCTATGGATATAAGAATGTGTGAACTGTTAAAATTTCTGCTCTGTAAGACTACACACAGAAATGTATACAAAGATAAAACAACAGATGAGAGTTGAGAGAGGACAACTGAAAGGAGAGAAGAGAACAGAGCAGAGGAAAGAGGAGAAAAGAGTTACCTGGTGGAACACTTCTGCCTCAAGAACCAGTTTTATGTAGACCTGTTCTCTGTCCTCTTTTTCCAGGTAGGGCAGTTCTTTAAATCGTGGGTCCAACGCTGCTGCTGTTTAAAGAACAAGAATATTGCATTGCATTATTAAATTAAGTTGCAACTGATGACCACTTCCTCATGCACAAAATAGTCAGTAGATTAAACTTTTGTATGTTTTTAAAAGAAATATGGCACAGTAATGAGATAAATATATTGCAGATATTCTGTTAAGTTTTCAACTCAACTCAAATTAAAACTTGAAAATGCAGTGTGTGTTTTACAAATCAGTGGAGTAACCTAAAATATTAACTACAGTAAGTAAGATTTTAATTAAGAGCCCAAATTATTTACCTATGTTGAGAGCATCTTGGGTGCCTCTGTAGCGTGTGGAGAGGTCATCAGCCATCACCCTCTTAATCTCTGCAACCAGGGTTGAGTCGTCTTCACGTGGCTGTAGGTGTTTCAGCAGTTTGGCTTGAAGAGGAGCGATTACAGAGAGAGTTGGCTGGTCTTCCTCACACATCACAGTGGTTGCCATTTTGACAGGACCCATCAAATGAACAATGTCCTCCATGTTGGCAATGTCATTCTCACTTAGCGTGCCTACATCTGTGACACCCTTGCGCAGATCCTTGGACATCAGAGTTGCCATTACAGCTGGCTGTTGTTCCAAAAAACGTTCAAGCATGTCGAATGAACTGTTCCGTCTGGTGATTATGTCCTGGATCAGTTTATGTTGTGGTAAATCCATCAGCTTTTGTTTTTCCCGTAGGACGTGACATGCAATTGGGCTGCGGTGAAAATATCCAACAATTTTTCGCACTCTCCCCAACAACCTGGAAGCACGGTCCACCCCCAAACCCTTGTGCGAGGCAAGGTTGAGTGTGTGTGCGAAGCAGGTAATGTGTGGACTGAACTGGGCTTCTGCACTGGCCACAATCATGTTCCTGGCGTTATCTGTGACGATGGCAGGATTCTTGTCTGAGATTTTCCACTCCGTGCAGGCTTCACGCAGTAACGCACCAATATTTCTACCAGTATGGGCCTCAGTTAAAACTCTGGTTTGCAGAACAAAGGTCTTCATTTTCCACTCCTGATCAATGTGATGAGAGGTAATTGTCACATACCCTTGATTTGAGCATGATGTCCAGCCATCCGTCGTTATCGCTACTCATTTAGCTTGAGAGAGCGACAGCTTCACATCAGTCTTAATACGTTTGTACAATGCAGGAATAACCTTTTCCGAGAAGTGTGGTCGGCTCAGTATCTGGTACCGTGGCTCCAACGTTTGAATCATTTCACAGAACCCCGGATTTTCAACCACACTGTAGGGCCGCATGTCTTTGCAGATAAACTTGGCAATTGTTGCCGTGATGTTTTTCGCCCGAGCTGAATTTTTAGTTTAGTTTAGCATGTTTACAGATCAAAGCATGTTTAGTCTCTGACTAAACATGCTAGCGAGGCCTGAGGCTTCTGCAGAGGTCATGTTACCTTGCGCTGCTGCTGCAGCGGGAACGCTACAAGAGGTGCCTGGACGGTCGGCGGTCTGTGAAATCCCATGGCGCCTTAGTAGGTGGTTGGAGAGATTTGTCGTGTTGCCGTTGTATTTTACTTGGCCTTTACATATCCTGCAAACAGCGAGCGACTTATTTAAAACATCTCCGTCTTTGCAAAAGCCAAAGTGTTTCCACACACTGGACCGCAATTGTGGCTTGAAAATTTTACGCTCGCCGGCTTCTCCCCCGCCATCTGCCATGTTTTGTTGTCTGCTGGTGCTTGGTAATGACGTTTCACACAGGAAGCGGCACGTAACGTTTAACGTCTTTCAAAAAACATACCCATAGTTTGCCGCGTTTAAGTCCAATGCATTATTTCCTAGTATCGATACAATCAATGGATTACATTTTGAAACGATGTTTGATCGATATACGTTGTCCAGAAGGCCAACTTGCCGAGCACAGATCGATGTAGTTGGCTCATAGGAATATAAATCGATACATCGATGGAATGGATGAATCGTTACACCTCTACTATTCATTATACATAATAAAGCATTTCAACATATTTATCAGAATAAAATAGTTAACCTCACAACTAGTAAAACTGTATATGACTGAATACAACGTTATAAGTGTGTATGATTAAAACAAACCATAACTAGTAAAAATATCTGATAATAACAAACCATAACTAGTAAACATGTCTGTGCTAAAAACAAATCATAAAATAGCACAAGCATGACCTTTCACATCTCAACAGGCCTATCTATCATGTTAGGGAAAACAGAACCTCTTTTTCCCGCTGTGTGAATCCTTCCTATCGTCTCCTGGAGATACATAACTGCAATGAGCACAAAATTATTGGTTACAAAATGCTTAGGAAGTGTACAGGCTGAATCAACAAGAGTCTGGAAAAGAATACATTGTTATTTTACCATGCACTCTGAGTGAGAAAGACCTTGGCAGTAGAATGAGAATAATGTGACCTTAAAAAGAGAAACAAATTCCAGTTTGCAGCTTTTATGTGCAGCTGAAAAACCATCTTTTAAGCGATGCCTCTGGTTATATGATTTTTAAACTTAGGCTAAGAAAAATATAGCCACAATCTAACTAAATGCATACACAAAATCCTAACACTAGCTTCTGGTAGTTGTACAGTAAAGCGACAAGCATCATTTTGTACCATAACCTTGGCCTACTTACCAGCTATTGGTCTGTTCTGATTGCAATTTGCTTGATTACTATGAAAATAAGAGCATAGTTAATTTAGCTGAATCATAATTAACAAATGCTTCATGCTATCAGTTAAGACATACTGTATCTATACAGCTACATGTAGACCATATCTTTTTCATGTTTAGTCTTCATGTCAACTTAGCTGTATAAACACAGATACAATAATTATGTACATGTATAATAGGAGGGGCAATTTCCCCTATTTAGATGTTACAGTCAAGGCAAAGACCTAGCAAGCAGGCTAATTGGCGATTAGCTTTACTCACGATTAGCATACTAATAAACATGAATTTGGTCGTAAAAATGTTGCTATAAGACAGGCAGTACATTACAATAAGACAGACGATGTTGCACTAAACATTTAGACCATTTATGACAAATATTCTATCACTTCACAGGCATAAACAGAAGGTAGAATACAGATAATGCTAGCTTGCTAAATAATGACAAGTTAACGTTACCTACCGTCTCCACGGGCACAATTCACCTTCATGCAGAGACAATTTATCTTTGCATTTATTTGACGCCAGCTATGTATTCTTATCTCAGTCAGCAGCCTTCAGAAATAATACTTAGCTAACATAGATCATCTTATCTCAGTGAGAACTGTTAGCAACTGTGACTCGATAATATCATCGAACAGAAGGGTACATGTTGCCAACATCTCCTCAACCGACAACAATAAAACTATAAAAACCATGTTCAGTTGAAAAAACTTGTTAAAGATGTTGCCAACGTGAATGTTAAGGTTACTTACCAGTCTGTGGCGCCACTCTGAAAATTCCTCTGCAAGCAGAGATTCAAGCTTTTTCTACAGTTTAACACGCTGTAGAGTTCAAATTTACACTGCATGTCTGGGTAAAAACTGACCTGCTTAGACTATCTGTCTGTTGTTAACTGGACTGGTCACTAGACACTAGACTGATGTGTGTGTGTGAGATTGATAATGTCATCAATCACACAGTGATGCTGTGTTGATGGAGGTGCATGAATATCATCGAATTCTGCTGGCCACCCCTACATAATTTCAACACCCCTTGGGCCAGGGCCACCCCTATGATAAAGTCTAGACACGCCCCTGGTGTGTCTACCATCCACATTAAATATGTGCCTGTCCAAGATTCATGTTGCAAACGCACACACCGAAGCATGCACTTCGTGCTTCGCTGTGAAGATTAAATCAGAGTTCGGGGCTTTTATTTTGAAAGGACAGTCATAGCCACAGCTTCCTGTGAGGAAACAGCTACCCCTCTGGAGTTTGAGGCTTTTATTCTGAAAAATGAGTCTGATTAACAGCAGTTAATCCTATGTGGATCCCCCACTGACACACATCAACATCCATTCACACTCTGCCACTGATTATAAGCTGACCTGTCGAATTACCTCGTTAAAAAAACTGTAAAGAGTAGAGCTTAGATTTTTGGATGTGAATGATGCTATGGTCATGGAGGTGCATGCACATCACCTAATTCTGCTGTCCACCCCTGCATGGCTTCAACACCTCGTGGGGCACCCCTATGAAAAGTCTAGGCACGCCCCTGGTTTGTCTCCCCACACTGGCTCTCACTGCCTGCCACTGATTTCAAGCTGAGTTGGACCTGTTGAACTCCTCTGAATGAATCAAAACCGTAAGGAGTACGGCTTTGGGGTTTGGACGAGAGGCGGCAGGAGTGGTGTAAATTTTATGTCTCTAGCCCACTCAGAAGGCCGACAGCAGCAGGTTAAACGCAAGGGGTTTCTCTGCTTTCTCACGCCTTTTTCCTCTGAAAAATAACATTTAGTCGGGAGCCAAAGTCTCAAAATGGGTTGAACCTGACATGGTCTGCCATACTTTTTATTTGTGTTTTTTATTAATTTTGACCCTAAGGACCAATAATTGGAGGGTCTGCTTTGCCGAAATATCGCGAAAAAAATGTGGCCATTTTAGTGTATGTACCCGTCATTTTTTGGTAAAAAAATTTAAAAAATGAAAATTTTCCTGAAATCCTCAGTGGGTTGGGTAAGCTGTCAATAAATGCATTCTACAGGCAAAGAACACATGTGGTGACAGTATTCAGAGAAAAAATAATTCTTAAAACACATTTTTACATGATTTTGGCTCAATTTAATGCAAAAAAATAAGGCGTTTTCTCACTTTTTTCAGATATTTTCATCTTTATTTCATTGGCAATCAACTATTCCCCCAAGTAATGACATCAGCCAATATGCCATTCTTTTCACCAACCAGTAAACTCTTTCCACAGAAAAAAATATAAAAATCCAACCAAACTCAAGGGATCTGTGATGATTTCCCTACTAGCTAGTGATCAACAGGCCCAGAACATCAATAGAATTTTAGGCTACTCTCAAAATTCCAAAAGGCACACTCAATATTTAACATGGTTGTTAATGTCCACATTATTAAACATCATGGCCTAGCCATCTTTTTAATTTCAACATAACTCTGTTCTCCCAATGGAAATGTGTCACACAAGAAATATAATACAACAAAATGACGTCATTATGTCATTATTTTATTGCCACAGATGACAACTATTACAACTTTTTACAACCCTGTGAAGTGGGATAATCAGGAGGATGACACACTGCAGATACTGCTCTGGGGATAAACCTTCACTCTCACCACCTGAGGAGACAGCAAACAAGACTGGCAGGGTGGGTTATACAGCAGCGTGATAGAAGATGCTCCCTCCCTCCCTCTCTAACATACATACACACACGCAGCCTACTTACGTGTCCCTGTCTTCAAGTGCAAGTTCAATCCTTGAACATCTGTTGGGGTCCCCGGTGCAGAGACATGCAATGCCACACTTCACATTGGCTCTTGCACAGGAGCATCCTCGGGCACACATGCTTTTCTTGCAGTGGCAGTATTTGTTGAGTTTGAGTTGAGATGGTTTTGCCTCTTTCAGCATCATGGTTGGCACCAATTTGCCATTGACAAGTTGTCTCCCAAAATCAGTGGCAGCTGGGTAGGTTGGCTGAACCATGTGTGCCCGCTTACACACAGCCAACTGATGCAGAGCTCGGTGAAGGTGTAACAGGAAGGCATCTTCAGTTGGTGGAAGGCAACGTATGTCTCCTTTGATGCTCACAAAGAGATGGGCTCGCAGTGCATCTAGAGTACCACCAAAGTCACTCCTGTCATAGAGTGACACCATGTATTGCCGGGCTGCTGTTATAACCTCTTCCTGAACATCCAGGCTTTCCTCAGGGTCACCGTACCTGCACAGTGGCAGAAGGTCTGTCAGGTGTTTAATGGCAGTTGTGTAAGCCCGCCTTTTCCCTCTTCTGTACATGTAACTCACTGTATCACATCCAGTAAGTATGTAGGTGCTGAGAAGGAGGGATGTCAGATCTGATGCTGCAACATCATACTTCCCCGCCAGAGCTTCTGTGATGGCATGAATAGGCAGGAAGATATCCATCGCCTTAACCCACAGCTCCTCTAGCCCATCCATGTGTGTGATGTAGTACATGCACATCATGATCACATCTGTGTCAGTTGCAACCACTACAGCCCGCTTGCGGTGCATAATTTGTATGGAGTATGCAATGTGAGCAAACATCCTGGTATCTGCCTCCTCATGTTTCTCACAGGAAAGTTCTGGAAGCTCAACCTGACAATTAGCTGACAGGAAGACAGTGCGACCAGGATCACAAAAGATTCCACCAAGAATAAGTGTGCATCCTGCAGGAAGTGACTTGTTCTGAGCAGCCCATGATTCCCCCATGTAGTTCGACAGATTAGCTTTATTCAGCGGATTGTGAATGAAGCCTTTCCATTCAGGTATAGGGAGAGTATCATGTGGCTTGTACTCCTTCATTTTGCTGGGACAGGTCTTCATCCTCTTCTCTCGTTCCTCACCTTTCAGACTTTCAGCAGGGGAGAAATCATATCGATCACCAACAAAGTGGATGCAGTTACAATGGTCTGGGAGGATTCCAAGGAGCTGCCTCAGGTACTTTCCTTGCAGTTCATGGAAGGTGCTGCTCCCAAGATGTTGGTAACGTTGAATGAACGCCATGGCATCTACTACCATCACAACAGGTTTGTCAGACAGCGGTAGTTTGTCCACTTCCCACCATGAGCTGCCAAGGTCAGTCTTGATTGCAGCCAGGTAGTCAGCCTTGTTTCCTTTACGCATAGCGTAACTTTGATCAAGGGAAGGATCTGGTTCAAACAGGGAAGCTGGGCAACTTGTCCATTCATGGCTAAACACTTCCACCTTCCTGTCTTCCTCCAAGTCATGAACAAAGTACAGGTTCCGCACAACTGCACTCTCCTCCTCATAGACCTTTTTGGCTTTTAATGCCATAGACATAGACTTCTTTGGCTTTGCTGCGAAGGTTGAAAGTTTAATTTGGGCTACTTTCTCACTGCCGGTTCTTCTTGCTACAGCCAGTGCCTCCAGTGCTTTTTCACGAGCACAGTCAAGTCAGTCAAGTCAGCAGATGTGGCTTTGTGGCCTGTTGAAATGTTGATCAGCTCTTGCACTTCATATGTGTAAGGATTGATCATCTGGTTGTTGATGACATCTGTTATTTTCCTTACACCTTCTGCCTCCTTTGCACCTTGGCTGTCCTTGTGGTGTTTGGCATTATCCACATCCAGGTGAGCCATAGACTTTGTCTGCTCTGACACAGCTGTCAGAACTGGAAGAGCTTTCAAGTATTTCTCCATGGCTGCTGGCTGCTGACTGATGCCAGTGAAGAGTTTTGTCTTGGCATCACGGTTGTAGGTTTTTTCCAGTGCCATATCTGTCCAGACACCATTAAACCGTCCTTCTGTTTGACATACAGTGAACTTCCCATCCTTGAATTCCCTATAGATGTTTGGGGCCAGTGTGGGCAAGCTTCTCATAGCTTCTAGGTAGTGGGGCAGGCAGAATATGTACTTGTAGTGGCCAGCAGCTACAAGGTATGGTAACATCTTTTCCACTTCAGCCAGGTGTTCCTCCCACAGACCTGCACGCTCAGCATGGATGAATCGTTTAAGAATCATCACCATATCCATGTACATTAGCCATAGCTTTGTGGTAGGTGAGGTACGTGATTCATCAAACTCAGCCATCAAACATGACAGCTTTTTCAGTTGGTCAGTTGCATCAGCACACACAGAAGTTGCCTTCTCTACGTCCTCTTCTGACAGGGCATCTAGGAGTAGCTGGACATTGTTGCTAAGCACACACATGTACACCAGGTCTTTCTCTTCATCAACCCACCATCTGGCAAATGCTTCCCAGTGTAGGGCAAACATAGCTGCATACACCATATTGTGGGTGTGCAGCATTGCATAGTAGTCTTTCCCACTGATGATTTTGTTTGCTGTTCCACGGAGACAGACATCAGCTTCAACCATAATGTCTTCAATTCCAGTTGACTGCATCAAATGCCCAATGGCTCCAAGGAAATTCTGAGCAATATGGAAGCCACCCATGCGCAAGATAAGTTTTGCATACTTGTCTTTGTGCTTCTTTTGCAGACTCAGAACCACTTCATAAATTGCTTGGTCACATGTGATGATGGCATACTCTTGACCAAGTTTTCTTGACACATCCATGCAGTACTGAACAGACTGATCAACCACGTCTGGGTTTGTTGGTGACTTGGGGAAGAAGGGACCATAGCTGATCAAAGTCGCAGGGGCTCAGGTGGTCAAGAGGTTCTGCTAGACAGACAGGAAGCTGAGGCTGTGTTTCAACTCCAACCAAGGAGCGACTCTTTTGACGATCTTTTAGACTGAGGTGGCTTTCCTTAGTTTGAAAAGGCTGAGAAGATTCCAAGGCTGTTTGGCGTGTTTTCAATAGAGGTAAACTAATTATTGGTGTGGGGTCATCTGGATTCTTGTACTGGAATATGATGTGTGTCGTGCCGTGCGGTGTTCGTCCCATCCTTTGTGCACTCTTGGAAGTCAAGGTTATCAAATGCAAACTGTGTGAATCGTCCAACCTTCAGGTTCATTGGTATAAAGGCACCATCTCTAGTTGTCTGCTCTTCAACTGCCATTGCCATTGATGTAATATATCTCTGTGCTTCTTTGTAGCTGATACTGTTCCCAAATCTATTTAGGAGTGACACAGTCGACTTGCTTCTGGTTTCCTTAAGGATGTGTAAAGCTGTCCCAATGTGTTTTGGTGTTGAGATATTGGCAACTGCTTGGCAGATATCCTGGGCAAGGTTGAGAACTTGTTCTTGCTGCTTAGGACTGACTTTCACACGGCCGTCCTCACCTAATTCTGGAGATGCATCTGTTATCATCCATGCTAGATGGTTATACAGGTTAGAGCTAACTCTTCGGGATGCCTCCAGGTATGATATTTCTATCTGCAGTGACGGGTCTTCAGCCATACTTCCAGGCATCTGGTGACTTCCACTGGCTTGAGCCATCCTGGCTTCTCTTGCTTCCTTCAGGGCCTGCTTACGTTGGTCCAGGAGCTCTTTCCGTATTCTCTTTGCTGTGTTGTAGAAAGAGACTATGGTGTCATCTGGTGTCAGCTCATCATCACTTTCTTCTTCATACTCTGCCTCTTCAGTTTTATCCTTAAGTTCCTTTAACTTTGAGAGCATGCTGCCAACTTTAATCTCTGCTGAACAAATCAGGCTAGAACATCCTTTCTGTGGCACAACCATTATTTTACAATTACCACCTACTTCATAGTGCCTTCTAAGGCGGGCAATCAAAGACTGAGATCTGTAAGATGTAACATTGTGAACTCCATGACTTTCCAAGTATTTACGGAATTCATCCCTCAAAGCTGTAACGAAGAATATGGCATTGTCTTTGAAAAGGGGCTCATCTATCCGAGATATGAGTTGGTTCAGTGCAGCATCATATGGAGTGGTGACAGTAGTCGCTTTCCTGTGAATGAAGACGCTTTGTCAAGTAGTTGGTCATGCATTCCTTGTGGTACCGGAAGTCCTCAGCAATCATATCAGTACACGTTTCCATCAAGACCACGAATCTTGTGTAGCATCTCTTCATCTTCAAGTTTGTTTGCCTTTGTCCACACTGCATTCTGTCTGTCGTAAGTGGCGATCAAAATGAGGGATCTATTGCCCCTGGTTGTGCGTGCTCTTCCACAAATGAAGCACTCTTCCTTATGTTTGGTGGGTTGAGGCATTGACATACGTGTTTTTTTAGTAGGCCTGCTGCTGTCTGGCTCAGGATTAAGTTCTGCTTCAAATAAAGTGCTTTCTTGCTTTTCAGCTTGTTTCCTCTTCTGGTCAACAGTTTTACGATTTGTGTACATCGCACGACATTGTGTGTGCCATATAGGATTTCTCCCCAGAAAGTCACATTGAGGTTGCAGGTCACTGTCAAGTCTGTATGAGACATCATCCTTTCTGTTGGTTACAGCATATAGGAGGGAAGGATAGCCTTGACTTGTCAGTTTCTGAAGAGGACCAGCATCACTATCTGTTTTCTGACATATCACGCAAGCATTATAGTTGGTACTGAGCAGCTTTCTTTCCAGCTGCTTGGTTGAAAACACGGGCTCCATCCTGTACTCTTCACTCTCTTGTCTCCTCTCCAATCCACCCTGCTTCTCTCCACTCTTCTTTCCTCTCCTATTCTTTCCACTCTTCTTTCCTCTCCTATCCTTTCCACTCTTGTCCTCTTCTACTCCTCTCTACTATTCTCCTGTGCCCTCTTCTTCTCTCCGGTTCAGTCAACTCCTACCCATACCTCTTCACTCCACTTTTCTTTCCTGGTCAATTCACTCTTTTTTCCTCCACTATTCTTCTCTCTTGTTCAGTCCATCGTCCTCTTCACTCTTCTCTCCTCATTCCACTCACCTCTTCTGTTCAATCCTCCACTCTCCTCTTCACTCAACTCCCTTTTACTGTCCTTTTTCCAGTTCCATACACTGAAAATAAAACAGCCATATATTAAGGTGTTGACAATATTTATTTGCAAAATCAAATCACTTGTAATACATATATAATCATATATTATAAATATATATATATATTTATAAATAAATATATATATATATATATATAAATATATATTATGTTTTAAATGGTTATTACAAGTTAATGAGTTCCATGTTAATAGTTTGGCTTAAACCATTTTCAATATTTATATCCATAACCCTAAATATCATGCTAACAGCTAGCCTTAGCATGCTAAGCTAATCGCTAAGCTAAGATATGCTAACTTGATAAGAAAGACCAGAAATAATTTATGAAATAATCTCATTTGTTACTATGGATTCAGTCCTCGATTACTTTCTTTGTAATATTTAGGAGATACATGTTTAAAATTCAGGCTTCAGTACCCTCAAGCTATCTAACTAGTAATCAAGTATAGCTGCTATAGCATTAGCTAATTAGCTTGCTAACTAACAGATATGACTAGCTAGCTCAGATATTGATGATATGTATACACATCTAAATATGTAAATTGTAAATAAAAAACACCCTTAAATGAGATCTTGTCACGACAGACGGTGGACTATGCTTTATAACACTTCAGCCATAGCCATAAACAAAAATAGTGAGTTGAAAGTAAGACAAAATTTAGAACTTACCTCAGATAAAATGGTCAACATCAGGTGCAATCACTTCTGCCATTGTGTGTGTGTGTGTGAGAGAGAGAGAGAGAGAGTGAGAGTGAGAGCAGGTGTTACTTATGGTTATGGGGACATACATTTTTTCACACAGTCACACTGTGGGGACTCACCATCCTTATGGGGATAAAATGCAGGTCCCCATGTCAACTGTTACATTTTAGGCTGAAGACGTGGAGAAGATTTAATGTTAGTGTAAGCTTAGACTTTGGTTAGGGTTAGGATTACATGGGTAGTGGATATGGTTAGGGTTAAGGGAAGTGTCTAGGAAATGAATGTAAGTCAATGTAATGTCCCCACAATACATGTGTGTGTGTTTGTGTGTGTGTGTGTTTGTGTGTGTGTCTGTGTGTGTGTGTGTGTGTGTGTAAGTGCCATAATGTTAAATATTGAGTGTGCCTTTTGGAATTTTGAGAGTAGCCTAAAATTCTAATGAGGTTCTGGGCCTGTTGATCACTAGCTAGTAGGGAAATCATCACAGATCCCTTGAGTTTGGTTGGATTTTTATATTTTTTTCTGTGGAAAGAGTTTACTGGTTGGTGAAAAGAATGGCATATTGGCTGATGTCATTACTTGGGGGAATAGTTGATTGCCAATGAAATAAAGATGAAAATATCTGAAAAAAGTGAGAAAACGCCTTATTTTTTTTGCATTAAATTGAGCCAAAATCATGTAAAAATGTGTTTTAAGAATTATTTTTTCTCTGAATATTGTCACCACATGTGTTCTTTGCCTGTAGAATGCATTTATTGACAGCTTACCCAACCCACTGAGGATTTCAGGAAAATTTTCATTTTTCAAAATTTTTTTATCAAAAAATGATGGGTACATACACTAAAATGGCCACAATTTTTTTTTTTTTGCGATATTTCCGGCAAAGCAGACCCTCCAATTATTGGTCCTTAGGGTCAAAGTTAACAAAAAAAACACAAATAAAAAGTATGGCAGACCATGTCAGGTTCAACCCATTTTATTGAGCTTTTGAGACTTTGGCTCCCTGACTAATTGGACTCTATGGAGGGATTTTTTGAGGTGCTGCCCTAATTAAGGGTCTGAAGCCAAAACTATAACTCTCACAGACACCACAGACACATTGTTACGACCGGGACAAAATTTCCAACGTTTTGCTGTAAAAATTATGTCGGTGGGGCGTACATTGCCCTCACAATCGCGATTTAAATATATTTTACGACAATTTAGAAGCTGCCCTCCACTCTAGGTGTGTAGTTCTCCCACTCTAGTGCACGTAATAGACACCCATGTTTACCACTAAGGGACAGCACATGACTTTTCAGGGAAATTGTGATGAAGGCCTGGATTTCTTACTTACAAAATGCAAAGCAATAACCAAGTGGAACCCCATAAAATTGTCTTGGGGTATCAGCACTGATATAAAATAATGGTGTGAATATGGTTGAGAGGAAAAAAACATCAAAGGAGCACTGGGTTTCTTCTTTGAGCCAAGGATCCACAATACTGGGAAAATTCATACCTCAGAAACATTGAAGGACTACAAGATACACACACAAAGTCAAGCAGCGCCAACCCGCGTTGACTCACGTTGACTCACATTGCCTCGCTATTTCCCGATGAAGTTGATGTATCTGCCTGTCGCGTTCTGCTTTAGTCACTGAGCAGCCTGTCAGGCTGTCAGTGTGAAGCTCCAGAGCTGCAGAGCTGATCACTTATAAGATCACTCTATCTGTTGATCTAACTGATCTCTGAAGGACAGAGATTTTATTTAATCAAACAAATCAAATGTGCAGCGACATCATTTTAATAGGAGCGCATATGTGATTTAGTCCGACATCATTCTGGGGAAATCCCACCGATTGGGGAATCCCGGTGTGAACTACATGACCGTGTTTATATACAGCTTGTACAGAGCTCCGACACACCTTTTTTATCGATCATGGCAGTATGCATTAGTACTAGTATTAGTATTAGTGCTGCACTGGGTTTGTACACTTTGCAAAAGGGACAAATTGCAACGCACGGAACAACAATGCTAACGTGACTCGCTCATGTCCGTGCTGTCCATTGTTTACCTTGCAGTGTTCACGTTGTCAACGCGGTGACGTATGGGAGGGAGGAAAAAACAGGAAGCAGCTCTCACAGCTGGAGGTCAGAGCCGCATCAGCTGGCACTGTGAAAGAGCCCAAATGCCGATCCGAGCCGTGTTGACGCGGTTTAGAAAAACCCGCCGTGACACGCTAATTTCAGTGTGAAAGCGGTATTACATTCATTTCCTAACCATAACCAGTACCCAAGTAATCCTAATCCTAAACCTAACCAAAATCTAACCTTACACTAACAATAAATGTTCTCTAAGTCTTCAGCCTAAAATGTAACTGTTTACATTATGGGGACCTGCACTTTGTCCCCCCTAAGGACAGTGAGTCTCCACAATGTGACTGTGTGAACAGATTTATGTCCTCATAAATTTTAGTAGTATCGACTCACTGTTCTGTTCAGACAATCAATATTATTTGATATAATGTTAATGTTTTGTTATTTGTAAAATTTATGAATTTTTGCAATGTTATGAATAATAAATAAAGTATATCTATGGATTGGTCATAGTTGTTGCAGTTGTATTGCACTTTCACGAGATGGCCTTTTTGTGTACACGAGGACCTTATTTGGATGTAAATTTAAAAAAATTCTCCTTGTGCCAAAAATAATAATGCATTAAAATCCATATTGTTATCATTTATTGAGATAGTCAAGACTGTAATATCATCATCAGAAATATTTGACTGTGCACCTCATTTTGAAAATATTACATATTTTGTGTTTTTCCTGTCTAAAAAAATCAGGGTTTCATGACAAAAAAAGGACATAAAAACATTAAAATACTTGAAAAGTTATAATAATCTTTATATCTACAGATCGGTCTGAAGTTGATTTACAGATTTATGCAGTGAAAGTAAAAAAAAAAATACCAAAGTATTACATTTTTATTGCACTTTCATGAGGTGGCCTTTTTGTGTACACGAGGACCTTATTTGGATGTAAATTTAAAAAAATTCTCCTTGTGCCAAAAATAATAATGCATTAAAATCCATATTGTTATCATTTATTGAGCTAGTCAAGACTGTAATATCATCATCAGAAATATTTGACTGTGCACCTCATTTTGAAAATATTACATATTTTGTGTTTTTCCTGTCTAAAAAAATCAGGCTTCCATGACAAAAAAGAACATAAAAACATTAAAATGCTTGAAAAGTTATAATAATCTTTATATCTACAGATTGGTCTGAAGTTGATTAACAGATTTATGCAGTGAAAGTAAAAAAAAATATCAAAGTATTCCATTTTTATTGCACTTTCATGAGGTGGCCTTTTTGTGTACACGAGGACCTTATTTGGATGTAAATTTAAAAAATTCTCCTTCTGCCAAAAATAATAATGCATTAAGATCCATATTGTTATCATTTATTGAGCTAGTCAAGACTGTAATATCATCATCAGAAATATTTGACTGTGCACCTCATTTTTGAAAATATTGCATATTTTGTGTTTTTCCTGTCTAAAAAATCAGGGTTCCGTGACAAAAAAGAACATAAAAACATTAAAATACTTGAAAAGTTATAATAATCTTTGTATATACAGATTGGTCTGAAGTTGATTAACAGATTTATGCAGTGAAAGTAAAAAAAAAATATCAAAGTATTCCATTTTTATTGCACTTTCATGAGATGGCCTTTTGTGTACACGAGGACCTTATTTGGATGTAATTTTGAGGGTGCACGAGGGTTAAACTGACATTGCATTACACTATGACATCACACTATACTATGATACTGTATTAAACTGACACTACGCTATACTGACATTACACTACACTATTGTTATGACCCGGCAGTGTTAGGGAACAGTAACATGTAGGTGGGATAAGAAATGAGGTGGAATGTGACCACTGGACTGGCTCAGGGTGCAAGTCAGAGTTTAATTAACAAGATAAGAGCACTTGCACAAGGAAACATAACAAAAGGAGGCAATACAAATGCTGACAAAAACGAAATAAAATTGGGTAAATTACATAAAGTTGTCTCTTGCAATTAAAGAAAAAGTTAAAGAACAAAAGGAGGTCAGCAACCATAAGCTTATAACGCACCAGGAGGACTAAACAAACTTGCAGGTACTCTGTGATTTAAAAGTTTCAAACAAAAGGAATGGCCAACTCTTAGTACTCACAATTGAAACCAAGTAAACACTACAAAGTTACACAACCGACACTGAAAAACACTTAGACAGACAATCAGGAAATTACTGAGCTATGGACACGTGCAACATACTCTCTGGAGAACACAACATTATATTAACAGGCGAGCTGATCACAGATCAGCCAAGCGTGGAACTGTGGTCACACAAGCTATTTATGGTGAGGCGGTTTTGATTGCAGACTCTTCATTGGTAAGTTCAGTTGACTCTCAGCCCCACCAATCGCAGATGCCAGTGAGCAGGAAACAGGAAGTATGTGGCCTCAGCTCCAGAAGGATCAATCCTCAACGGGAATCACACAGCTGTATTTACATCCCAACAGAAATCAGTCATGAAAATATTACGGCCAGCGGTGGCGTAACACCATGACATCACACTATACAATGATACTGTACTATACTGACATTACATTGCATTATGAATTCACACTATGCTTTGATACTGTATTAAACTGACATTACATTACACGATGACATCACCCTATACTATGATGCTATACTATGATACTGTACCATACTGACATTGCATTACACTACGATATCACACTATGCTATGATACTACACTATACTGACATTATACTGCACTATTACATCATGCTATACTATGATACTGTATTAAACTGACATTACATTACACTATGACATCACACTATTCTATGATACTGTATTAAACTGACATTACATTACACGATGACATCACCCTATACTATGATACCAAACTATGGTACTGTACTTTACTGACATTACATTACACTATGACATCACACTATACGATGATACTACACTATACTGACATTACACAACACTATGACATCATACTATACTATGATACTGTATTAAACTGACATTACATTGCACTATGGCATCACACCATACTATGATACTTCATTATACTGACATGACACAACACTATGACATCACACTATACTATGATACTGTGTTAAACAGACATTACATTGCACTATGACATCATACTATACTATGCTGACATTACATTCCACTATGACATCACACTATACTATGATACTGTGTTAAACTGACATTACATTGCACTATGACATCATACTATACTATGATACTGTACTATACTGACATTACATTACACTATGACATCACACTATACTATGATACTGTATTAAACTGACACTACACTATACTGACATTACACTACACTATGACATCACACTATACAATGATCCTGTACTATACTGACATTACATTACATTATGACATATTTACGATGTTATGATACTGCACTATGCTGACATTACATGCCACTATGACATATTTACTATGTTATGATACTACACTAGACTGACATTACATTACACTATGACATCACACTATACAATTATACTACACTGTACTGACATTACATTACACAATGACATCATCCTATAGTATGATACTATACTATGATACTGTACTATACTGACATTACATTACACTATGACATCACACTATGCCATGATACTGTATTAAACTGACATTACATTACTCTATGACATCACACTATACTATGATACTGTATTAAACTGACACTACACTATACTGACATTACACTACACTATGACATCACACTATACAATAATACTGTACTATACTGACATTACATTACACGATGACATCACCCTATACTATGATACTATACGATGATACTGTACTATACTGACATTACATTACACTACGATATCACACTATAATATGATACTACACTATACTGACATTACACTGCACTATTACATCATGCTATACTATGATACTGTATTAAACTGACATTACATTACACTATGACATCACACTATTCTATGATACTGTATTAAACTGACATTACACTACACTATGACATCACACTATTCTATGATACTGTATTAAACTGACATTACACTACACTATGACATCACATTATACTTTGATACCACATTATACTGACATTTCACTACAATATGACATCACACTATACTATGATACTGTACTGTACTGACATTACATTACACTATGACATCACATTATACTATGATACTGTATTAAACTGACACTACAGTATACTGACATTACACTACACTATGACATCACACTATACAATGATACTGTACTATACTGACATTACATTACATTATGACATCACACTATGCTATGATACTGTATTAAACTGACACTACATGACACTATGACATATTTACTATGCTATGATACTGCACTATACTGACATTACATTACACTATGACATCACACTATACAATTATACTGTACTGTACTGACATTATATTATGTCATCACACTAAACTATGATACTACACTGTACTGACATTACATTTCACTATAACGTCATCCTATACTATGATACCATACTATGATACTGTACTATAAATGACATTACATTACACTATGACATCACACTATACGATAATACTACACTATACTGACATTACACAACACTATGACATCATACTATACTATGATACTGGACTATACTGACATTACATTCCACTATGACATCACATTATACTATGATACTGTGTTAAACTGACATTACATTGCACTATGACATCGTACTATACTATGATACTGTACTATACTGACATTACATTACACTATGACATCACACTATACTATGATAATACACTATACTGACATTACACTACAGTCTGACATCACACTATACTGTGATACTGTACTATACTGACATTACATTACACTTTGACAGCACACTATACTATGATACTGTATTAAACTGACATTACATGACACTATGACATATTTACTATGTTGTGATACTGCACTATACTGACATTACATTACACTATGACATCACACTATACAATTATACTGTACTGTACTGACATTACATTATGTCATCACACTAAACTATGATACTACACTGTACTGACATTACATTACACGATGACATCATCCTATACTATGATACTATACTATGATACTTTACTATACTGACATTACATTACACTATGACATCACACTACACTATGATACTGTATTAAACTGACATTACACTACACTATGACATCACACTATACCATGATACTGTGCTATACTAACATTACTTTCCACTATAACATCACCCTATACTATGGTACTGTATTCAACTGACATTACATTACACTATGACATCACACTATACTATGATACTGTATTAAACTGACACTACACAAAACTGACATTACACTACACTATGACATCACACTATACAATGATCCTGTACTATACTGACATTACATTACATTATGACATCACACTATGCTATGATACTGTATTAAACTGACATTACATTTGAAAGAAAATAACGGGTGGTTGTGCTTGTTGCAAGAGGTACTTATATTCCCCACAAGGTACTCTTGTATTAGTTTCCTGCAACTCTAAAGATGGAACACTCTCTGACTCCAAGAGGTACTATTACTTCCCACGAGGTTTCCCACACTCTTGGGTAGGGTTTTCCTATCTTTGAGGGGTATTCCAGTACTAATTTCCCACACTCGAGAACAATACTCAACAGGCAATAAGTAATCTGACTCCAAATAAGATTAAATATACCTTTCTCCCGTTTTCCTGCGTGGTCGTTGATGAGAGGGAGAGAAGACGAGGAAGATTTCTCAATTAAAACCTCTATTTAATGAGTGAGACAAAGAATGTTGGAACAGAACTGGGTCTTGAGGCCTTGAGCGGTCCAAGAACCTCGCACAAGGCTAATACCAATCTTTTCCTAGCTTTACAAGTTTCGCTTTCTAACTAGGCGTTGTCTTCAGGTCTTTGGGGTGTTGGCTGTCATCAGTTCTTCTCTTCATTGGTTGATATTTGGTGCAAAGGGCGTCCCGAGGCGGCACACTGGCCCTCCAAAGTGTTATTGTGTGCCCACTGGAGATATCTCCAGCCAAAGAGATAAGGACACATTCCTGTACTCTGTGAATCTCTGTTCTTTGTCTGAAAACCATGAAACTACTTTTTACACTATTCATTATACATAATAAAGCATTTCAACATATTTATCAGAATAAAATAGTAAACCTCACAACTAGTAAAACTGTATATGACTGAATACATCATAACATTATAAGTGTGTATAATTAAAACAAACCATAATTAGTAAAATATGTGATCATAACAAACCATAACATGTCTATGCTTAAAACAAATCATAAAATAGCACAAGCATGACCTTTCGCATCTCAACAGGGCCTATCTATCATGTTAGGAAAACAGAACCTCTTTTTCCCGCTGTGTGAAACCCTCCTATTGTCTCCTGGAGATACATAACCGCAATGAGCACAAATCTATTGGTTACAAAATGCTGAGGAACTGTACAGACTGAATCAACAAGAGTCTGGAGAAGAATACATTGTAATTTTACCATGCACTCTGAGTGTGAAAGACCTAGGCAGTAGGATGAAAATGATGTGACCTTAAAAAGAGAAATAATTCCAGTCTGCAGCTTTTAAGTGCAGCTGAAAAACCATCATTTAAGCAACACCTCTGGTTATATGATTTTTAAACTCATGCTAATAAAAATATAGCTACAATCTGACTAAATGCATACACAAAATCCTAACAATTCCCTCTGTTGATCTCATCTCCACATGAGATCACACACTTAACATCTGGTAGGGCGAGAGCGATTCCCCTCCAATCACAGTTGAAATGAATCTACCTGAAAGAGATCTGATACAGGGGTTACAACAACAACCACAAAGTACAAACAAAATTATTACTACAACAAATAAAGAATGATTATGAATATTGAAAGCAAAAACCATCATTTCTACTTGCCAAACCACCAGTCAAGGAGTGATCCTAACTGATTATCTATGCCAGCATGTTCCTTCAGCTCCTCAGAGAGGTTTCTCAGGCCTGCCAGGGCTCTGCTCACTGATCCACCAGGAGCTCTATTGTTAAGGATGAAAGTACAACAACAGGCATCTCCAAACATAAAGCACACTTAACCTTTTTCAGCTGGAAGCATATCTAAATCCATTCTATTTTGACCCATCATCAGAGAAGTTGCAGCCAGTTGTTCATGTAAACCAGCTATGGTGTCTCTAGTCATACTATTAAATCTAAACATTATGGATTTAATCAATGGAATTCATTAATACTATCTACATTCTTGCAGTGAACTACTGAAGGAGAAAACGTTAAAGACCTTGAGAGCCAGTTACACAGGCACACACAGATTTTTTGTTTCAACAGCTGCAGGTCACTCACCCCTCCCTCTGTGCGCACCAGCTTGCAGACTGTCTTGTGTGTGGTTTTTTTTTTTACACTATTTTAAAGGTACATAACTTAAAGAAACAACATGGATTATTCATCCTAAACATTTAAAATAACCATGTCAGCACATTTAACCAAGAAAAACAACACTAACGTTAACAAATTCATCTGATTTGATTTGATCACTACCACAATGTATTACACTACATAAACTGAAATGACCTATAGTTAAGTTCTGTACCTTCATATTGCTTTAGACATGATTCAGATGATGCTGAATTTGTGTGACTGTTCTTTTCCTCCTTACATGAGCTGTGGTGTGCTTCTCACTCACCCCCTTTTGAGGTACAGTGGTTAAATTGGCTGTATCCTGGATTCAAGTTTCCATCTTTGTCCGGTGTGTCTACAAAATACAATAATAGCAAAACAACACAACAAACAACAATAGCAAGCATAGATAAAACAATTCATTTATGTTGAGTTAGTTTAGACATTTTCAGGTCCCTAAATGTCTTTTCTGATGTTGCTCAAAGTTCTAGTGGATATTAGCACATACAGGTGGTACCAAGTGTCTCCTTTCCCCAATCAGAGGGTCTCACACCCTTACCCAAATGTTGTCATCGTCACCCTCTGTTGTCACTCTTTTCCTGTACCTGTATGGAGAGATGCTACCAGTACAGTTAGTGCACCAAAGTATTGACACATGATCAAGTTTTGTGAGGTCTAGGGGCGTCCCCCTGAGACCCACTATTGCAGGACTCTCAAACCTGTCCTCTGTGCAAAGCTCAAATGGTGAAAACCTTATGCTGCTGTTGGTGGAGGCTCTGATAGACATCAAAACAATAAGCAAGGCCTCAACTCAGATTAATTTGGAATCTGCGCCCAGATTTTTAAGCCAATTTTGTTTTTAAGTGTGTTTGTCCTTTGAGCTTGACCTTGAGCTGCAGGTGGTAAACTGAGCCAAACCTAATATCCCTAAGGCTTCTTCAACCAGGTCTGAGTTTTTAAAGAGCAAGCCACAGTCAGATCTGACCTGTCTGGGAGATCTAAACCTGGGTACATACTGATTAATCCAAAACTTACAAACTGTACATGATGCACTGATTAATCAAAAAGAGTTAGTGTTTCTTAGCTGTAGGAAATGATTCTCTAGTCATGTAGATTTAAATTAATGTCTTAGGTAAAATACATTTAATATGAGTGTGTTTTTGATTTTGAGGAAAATATTTATTTAAATTTCAAATGGATAACTACTAAGGGCATCATTTAATTACTATTTACTCAATACCAAACCTTGTGAAATTTACTCAATAATATTGCTTGCCTCATTTTTATTGAGTAGATGTGGTTTATGGTTTTTCTTACTGTACAGTCTATTTACAATCTGTCCCTCAGCTACTTTGAGTGTTTTCAGTCCTGCTCTCTGTGCTGAGGGTGAAGTCTGTAGTCTGTCAGAGGTCACTGTCACGTAGTCTTTTCCTACAGCATATCCTGTCTGTAGTCCATTTTGTGGGTGTCTGAAACAACAAATGTCAGTAAATAATGTTCTTGTGTCTGGACAATTAAATGGCTCATTCTGTAAATCAGCTTTCACTTTAATGTTATGCTATGTGTTGTCGGTACAGTTGGCGGCTAATTCATGGCTGTTTGTGTTCTATTTTTGTGATGGCTTTAGCTTCTACAGCATGTTGTGTGCATCGCAGTTGTCTGTTTTCTACACTAATTTTGAACTGTAATACATCAGTACCTGCCTTCCTCCCCTTTTTCTGGAAAAGGGCGGCGTTACTAATATCTCCTTTTTCAGAAACATCCAAATGAAACGGTGCTGAATAGTCGAAAGTGTATCTATACTGTTGACCTCTGGAAGTGAATGAGAACACATCTCTAATCTCAGGTTCGAGTGGGAGACAGAAAAAGGTGTTTGCTTGTTATCAAATTATCATAGGTCAGCTACTCATTATAATTAATTAAAAACATACATCCAGCGATTTAGACTGAAGTAGAGCACATAAAGTCAGGAGCAATGTTTAACATACCATCATAGAATTACAATCTATTTAACATTTCCCCTTTTGACATGGTTTCATCATATCAATTAATAGAAGTAGGAAATGTAAATCCTGCATTGTGCAGCATCCATCAGGCTGTAACCAACTTTGCAGACCCCCCAAACTGCAAGTGACCACCACCTTTAGGGAGTACGGCACAACCAGGAGGGAGACAGTGTGATGTCCCCCTTTTAGAGAGCTAAATCACAGGTGTAAGCAGTTCTTCATTGCATGTTCAGTAGCATCCTGTATGTCAGCGACTATGTGTAAGCTGGTCTTCATTGCAAGTATCAGCAGCAAGCAATTCTTCATTGCACAGGCATGTGGAAAATGATAACAATGCAATAGTGATTGATTTCATTTAATATAGACAGAAGCTAAACCTTTTTTGTTGTTTTTTAGCTGAACTGATAGCATATCAGGGGCCTTAAGTTTGAGCAATCAGGAGGTATCTGTGCTGGCAAATGCTGACCTGTGGTTCCTGTTTGCCATCTAGTTTTGTTCACAATTGGGCCTGAAGGTGGGCCATCAAATCTATCAATAGATGTTTATCGTCCCTCTCTAGGTAGAGGAGAAAATGCAGTGTTTGATCATGAGAAAGAGGAGGATGGCTAGGTGTGGAGTGTGACATCTTGTGCTCATGGCTATGTGAATGAAAATGTGAGTGAGTTAACCCTTCTCTCGTACCATTAGTTTATTTTGGTTCTAAGACCAAGTTATTCTTCCCTTGTGAAGAAGTCTGAGTTTGACTGATTTCTTGTGAGGGTCTCAGTTTTAATTTAAAGGTCTGGGCCTGTATATGTTTTCTTTCCTTTTTTCTCTAGGTGCTTGTGTCTCTTGTCTTGCCTGTAATCTGTTCCCTCATTAGATATGGTGTATCTTTTCATACAGTGTGTAGATGGTGATGAGTATTTAAAAAAGGTGATTGATTAGGGTGTGTTGCTTGCTGAAGTGAAACATTCTGATATATTTGGCTCATGGTGTTATATTTATTATTACTAATGATCTGATGTGCATGAACTAATAAAAGTAAAGTTAACATTTTGAGTCCCACAACAGTCCAGTTTTAATTGTGCTATATACAGTGTATGTGTAAAGGAATTAATTGTATTCTTTCTTAAATAGATTAGAGTTATCCTTTTCCTGAATACGATAAATATATGTCACGCCCATGCACATGTCTCGGTGAAAAGAAATGCTGCTGGGCAAACCAATAGCCAATTTATTGGCTGGTGGAGAAATTAAAATTTTATAGCATAAAATTATGAATTTTAGAGGGCTGAATCTTTACTGTACCTGAGACTCTGCTAACTCCTCTCTCTCTCTCTCTCTTTTCCACAGATAACATATATATCACAAACATATCAATTAGTGTGACACTATTCGTTTACAACATACATCACTTTATCAGCAGATGTCACTTGTAACCTCCAAGCACAGCATATTGTGTTCTTATAAGTGTTCTTTGTATATTTATAGTTTATGTTTGCTGGGTTTGCACTTTATATGTGCATTTGCACTTATTCAGCACTGTATATCCTTTTTAAATCTCCCTTATGTGTTTGCACTACTGCCTATGGCAACTTTTTGTGAAAGAATTTCCATTGGGATTAGTTTGTTTTCCCACAGGGGGTCTTATCAAAGACCCTGTAGAGGCTGACTGGTTTGCAGACTGAGCGCATATGGTGATAACTAAATGCGCTTCTCAATGATACGACTCTTCTAAGATTGTTCATTGCATTCAAGAGGAGTGAATGAATTACTGCCTGAATTTATTTTGAGATTTACACGGGCATGGGACGCTAATGCAGGAATAAGTGCGTAGCGACGAACAATGCCAGTTTGCTGTCCATGCCCTTTGAACAACCTTAGGGCCCAGCATAGTGACTGCATACAAGCTAGCTGTGACCTCACTGGCGAGCCACAGAGCTGGAAAAAGAACATCAATAGACCATCCGATGTCCTTGCATAGAGACACAATATTTAATGCCGAGGAAATCCGCTGCAAACCCAAAACAAATGTGGCAGCAAAACAACAGGAGCAGAATAACAATAAACTTATCGACAAAGGCTGCATTTGGTCATAAGGGCGGAAAAGCTGGGTCATTGAGCCCTCGTGTGAGTGCGGTGAATATCAGGAAACGCGCCGTTAGCAGTAGGCGAATCTATCAGAATCAAGAGCAGAAAAACTGAGGGAACTGCTGCCGGCCTCTTATGGAGCCATATTGTTTGATTCCCACTTCATTAAACTTCATTGCCAGTGCGCTACTGCTACCGCCACTCCCACTCTCCTTCTTCAGGGGTGAAGGCCCGTCTGTGTGTACTATAATCAGGCATAGAGGCGCGACCACAGGAGAAAACAACAGGATCAGATTCACCTTTGACACACATTTCCAATTCAAGCTGCAACTTATTAAACTTTCTGCTAATCCCACTTGAAGAAGCCAATTATCTCCTATACAAGTTAACAGTATCCACCCAGAGACCAATATCACGCTGCTAATGTTACAGTTGATATTTGGATTGTTTCACATTTCATTTCTTGATTTCTGATCAAAAGCCCCATAAAACCGATGGGAAGAAGATTTGCTCTGTAAGCTATATGCTACTGTTCATTGCCACGCCCGGATGGTTTGTTTTTAACTCTCCCTGATAAAATAGCAGCTTCTCCTTTTCAGCTTTTGCAGTCAGCAGCTTATTCCCGTATTGCTGGTCTCTGCGAATTTTAACTTGCTATCAGGTTCCACATTCTCACTAAGTTCAAAGTGTTGCTAACGTCCCCACTTTGTGCATATAGATGAGGCCTCTCTTTCATTGCCATTGCCACGACCGTGTTTAACCCCTCTGATCAGTGCAGACAGATGGCTGAGCACAGCTTGGGTAAACAACAGGGAGGAATGTAAACAAATGCATTTGTTTGTGGGGCCCCTGCAAGGCAGCTGTTCTGATCCGATTGTTGAGGGGACTAACCAAGAGCTGTTTGGGTTGATGTGCTATCTCCACACGTTACTAATGCCCTCGCTCCAGGCTGTGAGGCAAAAAATACACCTTGAAGACATGATGACTTGTAACCTGGCTTTAAGAGAAGCTGTAACTGCCTCTGGCAAACCCCAAACAATAACATGTTTGCCACCTTTCCCCTAAAGTTTGGAGTCTTCATCTGAACTGTCTGAAGTGCCCAAGCCTAAATTGTGAGGTTTGTAATTTCTGCCCCCCCCTCACAGAGTCACCCCCTTCAGCCAAATGCTAAACTGCCTATGCCTATGCAACTGCCAAGAAGTAGGCTTAAGACTTTCCTTTTGATAGTACCTTATAGTTAGGACTGATCCAAGGTTGACTCAGGCTGCCTTGGATCAATCCTTGAATTATGCTGCTATAGGTCTAGACTTTGCCCAGAGGGACTTTCTTTGACACACTGGAGCTTCTACTTCTTCTTCATTTCGATGCCTCCGTTAAGCTCATTTTTACTATCATCTTCTTCCCGGAGCTCCTGTGTCTCTCAGCTCCCAGGTGTCCAAGTGGAGGCTGAGGCTACTTGTTGAGAAGGAGGTGGTGTCATCCAGGCTTACGTCTGTCCTGATGGTGTGGTGAGGATGGAGAAGAGGCGATACTGCTCAGGTTGTATCTTTAGGAGTAGTGGAGAAGAGGATGTGTTTCCTCTTCCTCCCTTTAACACATGCTGCAGATTAGTTTTGTGCCTCGTAGTCTGAACCTGTGTGTTCTCATCTCACCCAGGTATCCATGGATCTAGTCTACCTGGTGGAGTAGATGGTTGTGCAGACCAGTCAGTGGGCTTCATCTTCTGGTTCTGAGTGGCGTGGTGAGTGATGAGGTCATCCTGCGGAGGTTTCTCCTGTTTGGGTGTGTGTGAACGGAGTGGAAGTCTTGTGCTGCCCAGAGCTTCTTCTGAGATTTGGCATGGTGGAGAGGGGCGACATGCTTCTCATCCTTCCCCTTGATAAGCGATGATGCTCTTCATCCCCTTGGACACTCTCACTATAATTTTATATATACACACTGTATATTAGCTGTTGTTATATTGAGTTGGACATTTCCATACAATTTTGTATGTTAGTGTTAATGTGTTTTCATTGTTGTTATTCTGTACATGGCATCTATTGCACATCTGTCCATCCTGGAAGAGGGATCCCTCCTCTGTTGCTCTTCCTGAGGTTTCTTCCGTTTCTTTTCCCTGTTAAAGGTTTTTTTTTTGAGGAGTTTTTCCTTAGTCGATGGAGGGTCATTTGTAAAGGACAGAGGTGTCACTATCCTGTACAGATTATAAAGCCCAATAGAGGCAAATTCATAATTTGTGATATTGGGGCTATACAAATAAAGTTGACTTGACTTGACTTGACTATTGTAAGACAGTATAACTTGCCTCAGAGAGCAATTGATGGGATTAGTGGCATTATTCAATCTCTGTTGGATCAGGCGTACAGTGTACAGTGTACTTAGCCCATGTAATTTTGCCTATCCCTAAGGCTAATTGACCTGATGAGTGATGATTTGTGCAAGAATTTGCGAAGCAATAAACAGTGTATGTACCATACCCACAGCGCCCATGATACTAATTCTATTCTGGCATCTTTACCTGCAGACCCGACATGCTACACAGTCATTGATTTATGTTCAGCTTTTTCCTTTATACCATTGCATCCAGATAACCAGCATCTGTTTGCTTCCACATTTTAAAGGAAACAGTAGACTTGAGATCGTCTGCCCACAGGGTTTTGTTGAGAGTCCGTCCCAGTATCTCAACCCTGCGGCCGATTAAAGAGGGATTTGGATGGCCTCCACTTGCGGGGGCTCCACACTGTTGCAATATGCTGATGACCTTTTGACATTAGCCTCTCCATCAGCTGAGGCCTGCCACTCCAGACTCCATTTTGCTCCTACAAAGACTGGCTGAATGTGGACACAGAGCATCACTGGCTGAGCTCCAGTTCTGCCGTTTTGAGGTCACATATTTTTTGGGACATGTGCTGAAAAATGGACAGTGCCTTTTGTCACCAGAGAGAGGTAAGGCTGTTGGTGAACATGCCCCTCCTACAACAAAGAAGGAAATGCTTTCTTTTCTAGGAATGGCTAACTATTATGCAGCTATGGACTCTCCTTTGCGAGCTGCCATACTACAGTCTTCTCCTCCTGCTTAGTGCAGTGGACTAATGAAATGCATAAGGCTTTTCCAGGACCTGGAAAAAGCCACTCACCATGGCTCTGGTGTTGGGACTTGCCTGATTATCATCAACCGGTCAACCTACATGTGCATGAAAAACTGACTTCGCCACACGCATGTTCTGGTGCAGAGACATGGCTCCCCACTGTCGATCCTGTTGCATATTACTCCTCTCGGCTCACCCCTGTGGTTCTCGGCATGCCAGGATTTGCCTATGAGCAGTGGATGTGGTTTCCACTATTATATAAAAATCTTCCTCCATTGTGTTTGGCTCATTGACTGGTGTTTGCTTTTGCACATGTTCCGCATGTGCAGTGTTACATTTTGAGACACATCTTTGACTCAGCTTATGACCGCAGCAAAGCATCTGGATATGAGGCTATCGTTTCTTTCAAGTCATCATATTACCTTAAAAGCGTTTCACCTCCTCTGAATTCTGCCACTCTTTTCCATAGAGTTGACTCTGATGATAATCTATGACTGACATGACATTTTATCTCCAAGACAAGACTTGTTGCAGACTCCAATTCAAAATGCCGATATGATTCTCTATACTGGCTGGTTCCGCAATCTAGACCCAGCTGATAATGTTTCATTTAAGCTGGATACGCTGTAGTAAATGATTGGGCAGTTGTTGAAGCATCAGCTCTGCCATCGGACACATCAGCACAGGCTGCTGAGCTTTATGCATTGATCAGAGAATGTACACTTGCTGCTGGGCCAAAGGATTGCACCACAATTTATGCTGATTCACATGTATGCTTCCGGTGTTGGGCTTCATTTTCACCAATTATGGAAGCAGCTATGGTTTTATGTAAGTCCTCTGGAAGAGACCTCTTCAACATCACGCTTTGAAGTGAATGACCTGTTTAGATGTTTTTGCCTTCCTCGTCAAGGCTTGTTATTATAAGAGTATGCTGCTCACACTGGTGGAAATGATCCTGTTCAAAATGGAATGCACTGGCTGATACTTGCAGCCAAACAGCTCAGCCAGCCCTTTTCCTCTTCTGCGTTGGTATGTCCAGTTTCTATCCACAACCTTTGCACAGTACCGTCCCTACAGTCGAGCGTCATTGCACCTGTCTCAGGGTGAAAATGGCTGCATGCAAAAAAAAAAAAAAAACAGAACTAGAAAAAACTTATTTGCAAGATGTAACCCAGGAGTAACTGTAGAAGACAAGCAGCAGCTAAACTCTCAAAGGTTTCATTGTTCTACAAATTAGTGAGAATATACAGTATGTCTGTGAGTATTGTTGGCTGTCATGTGTGCTACTCTCTGTTGCTGCTACACTGTTTGCTGTGTGAATATGCCATGTGATTAACAAGTTAAAATGATTGTTGTCATTGATGCTAATTTCCATTAACATATCTATGGCGTTGTATCCATTATGTGGTAGTATTAAGCTAGTGGACTTTGTGTAAGGCCCTAATACTGAGGCAGGAGAGCTACAACTGTTATAATCAGTGTGAAGTTACTTGTTTTATGTTTTTTTCCACAATTCCCGTTACCTTTGTACAACACATTTTCTTGAAGGAATATTATTAACTTTATATGTTATTTAGTAGTTTAAAAAACAACTTCCTAGCAGAATACTTTTACCATGGGCTATGGTAACCATTAAGAAAACTGTTGTGTTGTAATTTACATACCAAAGTATACTATGATATATACCGATCTACAAATCTATAATTCAAATTATACCATGATATAAATTTTTAGGTCATATTGCCTAAGTATCTTGTTGAAAGTGATAACTGAGTCAATTCTCCAAAGTGGTGGAGGATTTAGTAAAAGAAAAAGAAGGGCGCTAGAGGTCCGATCAAGCGAGAAGTGAACATGCATGTCAAAATCAAAAAGTTGCTCCTATCATACATTGTAATAGGCTCATATTTTAGCTAAATATATGTTTATGGGCACGCTTTTTGTTATTTTATAAAGAAGTTATGAAAAAGTTACAGAATTGATTTAAGGAAGGAGTGACTTCATGGATTTAACACCTTGTATTAGAGCCTTTTTGCACACAAAAGTTTCCTCAAAATTTTGCTATTATAGATAATGTTCCCATTATCTTTCATAGTATTTATTATCCATCCCAGAACTAATAGTGTTCCATACCAATAGCCAAATTTGGGATAAAATAAAGAAAACATGATATTTCAACCATTTCAGTTTGTAAACTCACCTGAAAGTTGTGGGGCTTGGTTACCATGTTTTTTAATTTTTTGTCATTTACAAACCTCAGATTTAGGTCAAAACTAGTAGAAAGAAAGGATTTTTGGTGCACTTTAGGAACTGTGGATAAATTTTGACAAATCTGTAATTGAAATATCATGATTTGGGGGCATCAATTTTGAAGTCGGGTTACTCGGTAACTGGCTTCAAGACAGGGAATTGACATAAACCTGCATATTTTTTTCCTTCATTGAACAGACCAGGCCCTCAGTGAACTCATTCAAGCCTATCAAAGACATTGAGACTGTACACAAAGACTTTAAAGATGTGATTCCCAGATTTGGTATGCCACAAGGAATAGACAAGAGGCCCTGCTTTTGTCTCAAAGATCACTCAAGACTTGTCATAGATCTTAGGGTTTAGGGGGCAGCTGCATGTTCCTTGTCGTCCACAGAGCTCAGGTCAAGTTGAAACAATGAATGCCACTGTCAAAGAGAGGTTGACCAAGTTGGTGGCGATGGCAGGGCTGAAATGGCCTGACGCGCTGCCTATTGTGTTGTATTCCATTTGAAGTGCACCAAGTGCAACAACAGATCTAAGCCCTCATGAGGTATTAGAGGAGAGATCAATATCCACGGGCAAGTCCCCCTTTGGCACAACATAAAGCCTCACTGCTTTGGACGGATGAGTTCATGGTTGATTATGTGAAACAACTAACTGAAGTATCATTTTCAAGTGTCTGACAGGCTCCCCAAACCCTCAGGGGAGCTGATTCATTCCTTTAAGGAAGGTGATTCTGTGCTAATCAAATCTCTTGAAAAGGTGTCATTGACTCAGGTGGAAAGGTCCGGACCAGGTGCTACTGACTACAAGTACAGCTGTAAAGGTCAAAAGGAAGAGTAGAATGGATTCACGCTACAAGGTGCAGATTGGCTCCAGCACCTGCCGATGAAGCACCAGCAGTGTCTGGCAGGTAATGGGAGGCTGTTTCTCTTCTTCTCCCTCTTTCTGTGCAGATTCAGAGAAGTAACAGAGCATGATGCTCCAAGCAAAGAGAAGCCGGACGGCTCTCTTGGTCCAGACCTCCCTGTGGAACCTGAAATCAGCATCGCTAACCCCCTGCTCCTGCCAGAAGGGCACTCTCTGCTGACGTTACCTGGAGAGGTGGACAGCGATTGGGCCTTGAACGTGAGAAATTTCATTTTCACAGCAGATTTAAAATTTAAAAGTCACATCCATGGTACAAATAGGAAAAAACACTTTTTATTTGTTGAATTATTATGTTCAATTAACATTTTGTTTGTCATTAAAATATATTTTGTCCTTATATTTAATACATACATATAGATATTTATTACTATCATTATTACTGATTGTAATATTTCATACTTGTTATTTAATGCTTCTTTCCTACTATAGCTTGTTTTACACCGCTGCTAAGTGAATTTCCTCCAGTGGGGGATGAATAAATAACTATTCTTTTCTATTCTGCTCCTTTATGGACTCTGCAACGGCATGAGTCCAAACACCATGAAGACTCAGAGGGAGGAAACCCCTTGTTCACATGTGTCTAACTTGTTCTGGCTGACCACCTCATGTCCATGAACATCATCACAAAAGTCCATCTGAGATCTGCACACACACACATGCACACACAGCGCACTCAGCTGATCTGAGTGCTGGAGACAACACTGTCAGTTAGTGCATCAAAATATTAGTGTGAAGCTAATATTAGTTATTGTAACAAGTATTAAACAAGCATCAACATGATGAAACAGTTACAGAAAAATCATCGTTTTAATCTACTCTGGCTCTGACGGGAGAGTCAAGTGTTTTTTTGTTGATTCTTTCATGCGTTAATTTCAAAATAAAATCCCCTCGGTGTTTTCTGCAGTCATATAACTTTGTTTGTTAACACGAGGCCTTTATTTTGATATGCTGTATGTATAAGAATAAATCCTCAATGCAAGCTTGACTAGTTTTATATAGAAAGACAATGAGTTATCTTGACGTGTAGAGTTTATTCTGAAGGACTAAACGGAAGCAGTGACATGGGTAAAGCATGCTTTGGTGTGACAAAGTGCAGACTACAGAGCCGTTATAGATTTATTATCTTCGTTAATGACAATAGAAACGCCTACAAAAAGCTCAAACTAAAGCTGGCAGCAGGTTATAATGTGACTATTGAAGTTAGTGACTCCTCCTCTACCAGCAGCACTAATGTTACCTACAGCAGAACATGACTGATATCTGTGTTCAATCTTTAGTCTTTATAAACTATACTAACATTTTATTTATGAGATATTGATGAGTCGATAGAGTGACCTCTTTGTTAATGTTTGTTAAGAATTATAATCATGAATTTACCATGCAATTACAGCTCAACCAGGATTGGTGTTATGATATTGTTATTTTAGGTGATTGTCTCTTGGGATTGATTTGATTGTTTTTCCATTTTATTGCCTGTTTCCTGACTGTAAAAAATAAATAAAGAATAAAAAAAATGAATGAAATAAAAGTAAAAAGAGAAACTTCAACAGGTGAAAAGCATTACAGAAGCCTACGATGAAGATGGATTCCACTCACAGTGCGGGCCACCATGCATCGTATGTGCTAGTAACCTCTCCATGGTGGCGGCCCCCAGCTCTGCAAAAAGCACATGGGCTGAAGACCACCTTGTTTGTTCACCATTATATAATCACAATGTTTAAGTGTTCAGAGTATTGTGTAATCATTTATAATGAAGGGTCCCTCTCAGATGCTAAGGTTACATCTTACATGGCATAATTTGCATAGTTAATAGGGTAAATAAGAGGGGTACGGGTTGCATTTAGACTGAAAAGTGATTATTGACAGGTGTTGTTTTAAACTGACAGTTTGTGTTTTTTAAGGGTATCCATTTTTTTGCTTGATTCATGTTATTGGATGGCTATAGGGTCAATTTACGATTTAATGTTACTGATATGTGTTTTGAGATGTGTTAATGTTTCATCACAGTAATATGCCTGTAATGCTCGAGTAAGGTCTGTTTTACCTTCCCCCTTTGACGGTTGTCAGAAAATTTAAAAAAAATATAAACTGCTGTGTTTGGTATTGATCTTATGATCAATAATTGGGGATTGTTTTGGATTTTTTCTAAATTTAGGAGTTACTAGGTTTGGCTAGTGTCCTTTTTTTACAGCAGTAAATCCTTAAAATGTCCCTCCAGAATGCAGGTTTGAAGCACAGTGTCTCAAGGAAAACAGAAGGCTAGTTATCTCTAAGTTGACTCGGTAACCAAGGTTAAAGGAGTCTTTGATAAGGCCAATGGCTGCGTGTCAGCAAGACAACAGGCGCCACTGTTATTTCAGAGCTTAGAATGAGCATGCCCTGACTGTAATGCTACTCAAGAGTAATGTAAGGCAATATACTTGTACTTAACTGGGTGTTAGTTTATAAGACTGAGCACCATAGGAGAAGGAAGGAATATGTGGCGGACTCTGGCAGCTGTACGGTTGTCCACGACAAAGTTCATATTCCTCCTGATAGATCAGAATCTTCAATAAATATTACTTCTTCAATCAACCGCGGGAGGCTCCTGGGTGCATCCATTCTTTCCTCATTGACTATTCAATATTTTCCACAACACTAACCACTGCACCACTGTGCCGTCCCCAAAAATGTGCATATGGTGTTTCAATATCAGATTCTGAAAATCATCTTCTTATTAATGTTTGTCTCAGGTACCATAACGTTCAGACAGAGTGAAACACCAGTCATTTCTCTGGAGTAACCGTATGGAGACAGCTGACAACATGCCTGCCAACGGCATGGATCTGGATGCAGAACTTCTCAATGACGAGGAATACTGATTACGACTTGAAACCCTCTGCAATATATTTGGTGCATCAACTTTGCCTTTTTCTGCTCCTTTTGATGATTCTGTTCATCAACAACTTGTGGAGAGTCTGTGTGAAGAAATTACTAAGTGCAGCCCCATGGTACCAGCTCCGCCTGTCACTGACCAGCCAAGTCACCTGAAGAGTCCTGCAGGTGCTCATAACCCTGGGATATGAGGTCACTGTCCACCATCAGCTGCATTAAAGTGTGAGCGGAGCACAAGCTGGAGTGCACCACCCTGGGTGCAGCTCCATATAGCTCTAAGCAGCCAAATACATCCATGTCTACTTAGACACTGAATGTTGGACTAGCTGCTCCCATCATGATCCAGGGACTGCAGGGCGTCATGCAGCCTGGTCCCCTGCCGCGTCAGGCAGGTGCTGTTAGCCAGGGACAGATTACATTTAAGGTAAGATATCACGGTAAGTTTAGGTTAAGGATAGATATCATAAAAGCCTTGTCTCAATACCTGCATCAAAAGATGATGTCAGTCAGAGCCAAAAGGATTGACAGAGTAATCAATTTGCATAGTAGCACTTACTGTATACAACAGTAAAGTTAATGCTGAAGTTAAACATGCCAGTATTCTTAACCCACTGACAAAATGCAGAATTGCTCAATTAAGTATTTGTAAATGAAGCTAGGACTTCAGAGGTCAGCAACTCTACCCCAACAAGTAGCACTTACTGAATTCAGAACTCAAGTCAACTGAATATCTTCAATGCCATATTTTACAAGAATCCCTCTGAGATCACCTAAAATGGAGACACACATGATTCTTGTGTTCATAAGTGCTTCTCTTTGGGGTTGTCTTGGTTGTGACTTCAACAGAAATAATGCTGGACAAATGCAAAAACAACATTTTCCATAATTTTCACACCACCAGCCAGAAGCATAAATTTGGCATCAACATTACCTAAACACTGGCACTGGCTTGAGTTCTGAGTTAAAGAGTTTTTTGTTGTTGTTGTTTTTATGATTTTTTGTTTTGTTTGTTCTTTTTATGAAACAGAAAATCACAATGAGAACATCAGTCAGAACATGTAACAGCTCTTTATGTGCACAGTCAGCTTCTAGTCTGCCCTACTGTACACAGAATGTACAGAGAGTGTGTGCATGGTCCTTGCAGACATATTTCTTGCATGAGGAACAGGTCATGCTGGTCTTGGAATCATTTTGGGTGGGACAAACCTGACACCTGCCACGTTTCTTGCCCGCAGTTTGTGCCATTGGAGGAGTTTGGGTGTTTGTCCCTGCCTGTATCTCTTTCACAATAGCTACAGCAGCTGGTGACGCTCTTGGAAGGCACCGTCGCCCCCAATCTGAGGTTTGACCAGTGCATTACCAAACTCCTCCAGGAAAATCCTCCTTCTGCTCAGTTTTCCCCTGTTCCAGTCCTTGTTTGTTTCACACCATATAACAAATGCATTGTATGCACTCACATCAATGATGTGAAAGAAGACAACAAGGGGCCAACGAGCAGTCATGCGTCGACAGCTGTATGTAGCTGTGACCTTGTCCAGGTTGTCCACCCCTCCCTTTGTGTCATTGTAGTCCAGCACCATTTGTGGCTTTTTGTCTTCTCTGCTGCTCAAGGCAGCATCTTTCTGCATGGTGCTGAGCAGTAAGACTTTTTTCCCTTTCTTGTGGCAAAAGGACACCAAAGTTGCTTTATCAGTGAAGGCAAACACTGAAGATGTTACCTTCCTGTTCTTGACAGCAAGAAGTTCAGAGGGAAGCTCTGGTTTGTTCTTTCTCACTGTCCCCAACATTGTGATCTTCCTTTTCAGCAATTCCTCACCCAGGACGTATGATGTGAAAAAATTATCACACGTAATATTATGCCCATGCAGTCCTTTGGCCATATCAAGCTCAACTCTTGTGCCCTGATTTTTTTCTGGTGCTTCATCAGGAGATTTGCCAGTGTAAACTTGCAAATTCCAGGCAAAGCTGGACTGCGCATTACATGCTGCCCATATCTTGATGCCATATCTGGCAGGTTTACTTGGCATATATTGCCGGAATGGACAGCGCCCACGAAATGCAACCAAGCATTCATCAACAGTGACGTTGGAACCTGGATTGTAAATCAGGGGTAAATGTTCCACCCACTTGTCCCACACATCCCTTATTGCCGCAAGTTTATCGCATTCCCGTCTGCCCTGCCTTGTTTCTTTGTCATCAAAGCGTATGACACGGGACAAAACTTGGAATTTCCTCAGAGACATGGTGGCTGGAAATATTGCCCTTCCAGTTTCGGCATTCCAAAGGCTTGCTGTTGCCTCAACTTTAGACTTGTAAACACCTGTTAAAATTAGCAGGCCAATGTAGGCTTCCAAGTCTACCACATCGAGGTCTTCCCAAGCGTCCCCATACACACGCTTGCCCTCTAAATTCGTCATCACATGAACAATATTTTGAATTGGTAGCGTGATGAAGAGCTCAAATGATGACTTGATGTCATAAGCACGACTGATAAGCGTATCTGGTTGGGCCTGGAACCATCTTTATAACATTGGCTACCCTTCTGTTCAGGTGGACAAAGGGACCATAATATTTTCCCATTTTTGGAGGGGATCGTTTTTGCTGGTTGAGTGCCAACAGGAGGGTCAACACTCTCATTCTCATCAGATGAGAATGAGTCAAAATCAGGGTCTTCCTCGACACAATCCTCTGCCTCAGACACATTCTCCTCTGTCAGTGAGAATGTCATTCTCACTTTCAAAGAGCTGCTCTAAAACCTCACTTACAGTAAACCTTCTTCCAGAGGCCATTCTCAAATAAAGAGAGACAGATATCTTGCAGATTGAGAGCACACTGAGGAATGATTTGGATAGGGAGCAAGCTTTTATATGTTTGCTCCTCCCTTATTTTGCATGAACTACCAATGTCATTGCGGGAAAACCCACCCTCCACAGCACGAGAAATATCAGTTCTACTTTGGCAGGTGTGAGTGCTCACTTGCAGGTGTGGGAATGCTAGGTCACATACACACACAGACAAACACACAGACACACACACACACTCCATGTGATGTATCAACTCAAATATATCAATTCTGCACCTGCAGGTGTGGGAACGTTAGGTCACACACACACGCACACACACACACACACACACACACACACATACTCCATGTAATGTATCAACTCAAAAGTATCAATACTGCACCTGCAGGTTTGGGACAGTTAGGTCAAACAAGGGTCACACACAGGCAGACCAGTTTTACATAGTTACAAAAGCTTGGGGTCAAATTGACCCCAGAGGAACACCGATGCGTGCAATATGTCTCCAGCACATTGTAAAAATATCATCATGAAAATTTTATGCTCAATCAATTGTACTTATCAAATTAGGAAAAGTCACAAAATATGAAGCAAAAAAAGTCAACTATTATTTTTTGAATGATAAACATTGAATGGGGTCAAATTGACCCCAAGGATAACAGGAGGGTTAAGTGGCCACTCAGCAACTGCTAAAGGCATGCAAATGTTTAAGGTGTTCAGAAAGCCACTGTTTACTTTCAATAGTCGAGGCCGTTAAAACTTCAACAAGAAGAGGGTGGGGTTGAGTAAACATGGCTGCATTGAGAATTTAATTTAAGCACACCTGTGTAAGAAACATCACATGCACAGCTGCTGGTTCGCAGTGCAGAGGACATCAGAAAGAAGCATTTGGCTTCTTTAACAGAAATAATGCTGGACAAATGCAAAAACAACATTTTTCCCTAATTTTCACAACACTAGCTACAGGCATGAATTTGGCATCAACATTACCTAAACACTGGCACTGACTTGAGTTCTGAATGCAGTAAGTGCTATTTGTTGGGGTAGTATTGGTGGCCTCTGAAGTCCCAGCTTCATTTAGAAAGACTTATTTGAGAAATTCTGAATTTTGTCAACGGGTTAAGAACACTGTCATGTTTTGTAAATCACATGAATTACTCTAACTTTAGCATTGACTTGACTGTTGCAGTCAGTAAGTGCTACTTGTTGGGGCAGTTTTGCTTGACAAAAGCAACTGAATACCGTTGAGGCCATATTTCACAAGAATCCTTCTCAGATCACTTCAAACAAAGACACTGATGGAAATTGTGTTCCTAAGTGCTTCTCTTTGGGGTTGTCTTGGTTGTGAGTTCTTCAACGGACATTTTGCTGGACAAATGCAAAGACAACAGGTTTCCATCATTTTCACACCACTAGCTAAAGGCATGAATTTGGCATCAACATTACCGAAACACAGGCACTGACTTGAGTTCTGAATGCAGTAAGTGCTACTTGATGGGGTAGTGTTGCTGACCTCTGAAGTCCCAGCTTCATTTACAAAGACTTAATTGAGCAAATCTGCACTTTGTCAGTGGGTTAAGAATACTGACATGTTTTGTAAGTCATATGAATTACTCTAACTTGAGCATTGACTTGACTGTTGCAGTCAGTAAGTGCTACTTGTTGGGGCAGTTTTGCTTGACAATAGCAACTGAATATCTTCAAATGTTCAATGCCATATTTTACAAGAATCCCTCTCAGATCACCTCAAATGGAGACACATATGATTCTTGTGTTCATAAGTGCTTCTCTTTGGGGTTGTCTTGGTTGTGAGTTCTTCAACAAAAAACTACCTAGACAAATGCAGAGACAATCACTTTCTATCATTACATATTTGTATGGCTTGAAAGGCTTACTGATGGAGCTCCAAATACATGCCACAATGTAGCAATGAGTTGGACTGAGAAAAGTCATTCCAATTTAAGTGGCCACTCAACAACTGCTAAAGGCATGCAAATGTTTAAGGTGTTCAGAAAGCCACTGTTTACTTTCAATAGTCGAGGCCGTTAAAACTTCAACAAAAAGAGGGTGGGGTTGAGTGAACATGGCTGCATTGAGAATTTAAGATGAGCACATCCGTGCAAGAAACATCACATGCACAGCTGCTGGTTCGCAGTGCAGAGGACACCAGAAAGAAGCATTTGGACTGTGGACAAATGTATGAGCACAGAAGACTGATCACTGTAAGTCTTTGAAAAAGACCGAACTTGAGTATTGCCTTGAATTTGATCTCAGTGGGTGCTACTTGTTGGGTGGTTGAACATGATGTTGCAAATGAAGATAAATCACATTGTAATCACTCTCAGATCACCTCAAGTGGAGACACACATTATTATTGTGTTGGTAAGTGCTTCTCTTTGGGGTTGTCTCGGTTGTGAGTTCTTCAACGGACATTTTGCTGGACAAATGCAAAGACAACAAGTTTCTGTAATTTTCATACCACTAGCTACAGGCATGAATTTGGCATCAACATTACCTAAACACTGGCACTGACTTGAGTTCTGAATGCAGTAAGTGCTACTTGTTGGGGTAGTATTGGTGGCCTCTGAAGTCCCAGCTTCATTTAGAAAGACTTATTTGAGAAATTCTGAATTTTGTCAATGGGTTAAGAACACTGTCATGTTTTTTAAGTCATATGAATTTCTCTAACTTTAGCATTGACTTGACTGTCGCAGTCAGTAAGTGCTACTTGTTGGGGCAGTTTTGCTTGACAAAAGCAACTGATTACCGTTGAGGCCATATTTTACAAGAATCCTTCTCAGATCACTCAAACAAAGACACTGATGGACATTGTGTTCATAAGTGCTTCTCTTTGGGGTTGTCTTGGTTGTGACTTCTTCAACAGAAATAATGCTGGACAAATGCAAAAACAACATTTTTCCCTAATTTTCACACCACTAGCTACATGCATGAATTTGGCATCAACATTACCTAAACACTGGCACTGACTTGAGTTCTGAATGCAGTAAGTGCTAGTTGTTGGGGTAGAGTTGCTGACCTCTGAGGTCCCAGCTTCATTAAAAAGACTTAATTGAGCAATTCTGCATTTTGTCAGTGGGTTAAGAATACTGTCATGTTTTGTAAGTCATATGAATTACTCTAACATGAGCATTGACTTGACTGTTGCAGTCAGTAAGTGCGACTTGTTGGGGCAGTTTTGCTTGACAAAAGCAACTGAATACCGTTGAGGCCATATTTTACATGAATCCCTCTCAGATCTCCTCAAACAAAGACAATGATGGAGATTGTGTTCCTAAGTGCTTCTCTTTGGGGTTGTCTTGGTTATGACTTCTTCAACAGGCATATTGCTTGACAAATGCAAAGACAACAGGTTTCCATAATTTTCACACCACTAGCTAAAGGCATATATTTGGCATCAACATTACCTAAACATGAGCACTGACTTGATTTTTGAATGCAGTAAGTGCTACTTGTTGGGGTAGTTTTGGTAACCTCTGAAGTCCCAGCTTCATTAAAAAGACTTATTTGAGCAATTCTGCATTTTGTCAGTGGGTTAAGAATACTGACATGTTTTGTAAGTCATATGAATTACTCTAACTTGAGCATTGACTTGACTGTTGCATACAGTAAGTGCTACTTGTTGGGGCAGTTTTGCTTGACAAGAGCAACTAAATATCTTCAATGCCATATTTTACAAGAATCCCTCTCAGATCACCTCAAATGGAGACACACATGATTCTTGTGTTCATAAGTGCTTCTCTTTGGGGTTGTCTTGGTTGTGAGTTCTTCAACAAAAAACTACCTAGACAAATGCTGAGACAATCACTTTCTATCATTACATATTTGTATGGCTTGAAAGGCTTACTGATGGAGCTCCAACTACATGCCACAATGTAGCAATGAGTTGGACTGAGAAAAGTCATTCCAATTTAAGTGGCCACTCAACAACTGCTAAAGGCATGCAAATGTTTAAGGTGTTCAGAAAGCCACTGTTTACTTTCAATAGTCGAGGCTGTTAAAACTTCAACAAAAAGAGGGTGGGGTTGAGTGAACATGGCTGCATTGAGAATTCAAGATGAGCACATCCGTGCAAGAAACATCACCTGCACAGCTGCTGGTTCGCAGTGCAGAGGACACCAGAAAGAAGCATTTGGACTGTGGACAAATGTATGAGCACAGAAGACTGATCACTGTAAGTCTTTGAAAAAGACCGAACTTGAGTATTGCCTTGAATTTGATCTCAGTGGGTGCTACTTGTTGGGTGGTTGAACATGATGTTGCAAATGAAGATAAATCACATTGTAATCACTCTCAGATCACCTCAAGTGGAGACACACATGATTATTGTGTTGGTAAGTGCTTCTCTTTGGGGTTGTCTCGGTTGTGAGTTCTTCAACGGACATTTTGCTGGACAAATGCAAAGACAACAGGTTTCTGTAATTTTCACACCACTAGCTAAAGGCATGAAGTTGGCATCAACATTACCTAAACACTGGCACTGACTTGAGTTCTGAATGCAGTAAGTGCTACTTGTTGGGGTAGTATTGGTGGCCTCTGTCCCAGCTTCATTTAGAAAGACTTATTTGAGAAATTCTGAATTTTGTCAATGGGTTAAGAACACTGTCATGTTTTGTAAATCATATGAATTACTCTAACTTTAGCATTGACTTGACTGTTGCAGTCAGTAAGTGCTAGTTGTTGGGGCAGTTTTGGTTGACAAAAGCAACTGAATACCGTTGAGGCCATATTTTAAAGGATCCCTCTCAGATCATCTCAAACAAAGACACTGATGGACATTGTGTTCCTAAGTGCTTCTCTTTGGGGTTGTCTTGGTTGTGACTTCTTCAACAGGCATATTGCTTGACAAATGCAAAGACAACAGGTTTCCATAATTTTCACACCACTAGCTAAAGGCATGAATTTGGCATCAACATTACCGAAACACAGGCACTGACTTGAGTTCTGAATGCAGTAAGTGCTACTTGATGGGGTAGTGTTGCTGACCTCTGAAGTCCCAGCTTCATTTACAAAGACTTAATTGAGCAAATCTGCACTTTGTCAGTGGGTTAAGAATACTGACATGTTTTGTAAGTCATATGAATTACTCTAACTTGAGCATTGACTTGACTGTTGTATTCAGTAAGTGCTACTTGTTGGGGCAGTTTTGCTTGACAAAAGCAACTGATTACCGTTGAGGCCATATTTTACAAGAATCCTTCTCAGATCACTCAAACAAAGACACTGATGGACATTGTGTTCATAAGTGCTTCTCTTTGGGGTTGTCTTGGTTGTGACTTCTTCAACAGAAATAATGCTGGACAAATGCAACAACATTTTTCCCTAATTTTCACACCACTAGCTACAGGCACGAATTTGGCATCAACATTACCTAAACACTGGCACTGACTTGAGTTCTGAATGCAGTAAGTGCTACTTGTTGGGGTAGTATTGGTGGCCTCTGAAGTCCCAGCTTCATTTAGAAAGACTTATTTGAGAAATTCTGAATTTTGTCAATGGGTTAAGAACACTGTCATGTTTTGTAAGTCATATGAATTAACTTGAGCATTGACTTGACTGTTGCATACAGTAAGTGCTACTTGTTGGGGCAGTTTTGCTTGACAAAAGCAACTGATTACCGTTGAGGCCATATTTTACAAGAATCCTTCTCAGATCACCTCAAACAAAGACACTGATGGACATTGTGTTCATAAGTGCTTCTCTTTGGGGTTGTCTTGGTTGTGACTTCTTCAACAGAAATAATGCTGGACAAATGCAAAAACAACATTTTTCCCTAATTTTCACACCACTAGCTACATGCATGAATTTGGCATCAACATTACCTAAACACTGGCACTGACTTGAGTTCTGAATGCAGTAAGTGCCAGTTGTTGGGGTAGAGTTGCTGACCTCTGAGGTCCCAGCTTCATTAAAAAGACTTAATTGAGCAATTCTGCATTTTGTCAGTGGGTTAAGAATACTGGCATGTTTTGTAAGTCATATGAATTACTCTAACTTGAGCATTGACTTGACTGTTGTATTCAGTAAGTGCTACTTGTTGGGGCAGTTTTGCTTGACAAAAGCAACTGATTACCGTTGAGGCCATATTTTACAAGAATTCCTCTCAGATCACCTCAAACAAAGACACTGATGGACATTGTGTTCATAAGTGCTTCTCTTTGGGGTTGTCTTGGTTGTGACTTCTCCAACAGAAATAATGCTGGACAAATGCAAAAACAACATTTTTCCCTAATTTTCACACCACTAGCTACATGCATGAATTTGGCATCAACATTACCTAAACACTGGCACTGACTTGAGTTCTGAATGCAGTAAGTGCTAGTTGTTGGGGTAAAGTTGCTGACCTCTGAGGTCCCAGCTTCATTAAAAAGACTTAATTGAGCAATTCTGCATTTTGTCAGTGGGTTAAGAATACTGTCATGTTTTGTAAGTCATATGAATTACTCTAACTTTAGCATTGACTTGACTGTTGCAGTCAGTAAGTGCTACTTGTTGGGGCAGTTTTGCTTGACAAAAGCAACTGAATACCGTTGAGGCCATATTTTACATGAATCCCTCTCAGATCTCCTCAAACAAAGACAATGATGGAGATTGTGTTCCTAAGTGCTTCTCTTTGGGGTTGTCTTGGTTATGACTTCTTCAACAGGCATATTGCTTGACAAATGGAAAAACAACATTTTTCCCTAATTTTCACACCACTAGCTAAAGGCATATATTTGGCATCAACATTACCTAAACATGAGCACTGACTTGATTTTTGAATGCAGTAAGTGCTACTTGTTGGGGTAGTTTTGGTAACCTCTGAAGTCCCAGCTTCATTAAAAAGACTTATTTGAGCAATTCTGCATTTTGTCAGTGGGTTAAGAATACTGGCATGTTTTGTAAGTCATATGAATTACTCTAACTTGAGCATTGACTTGACTGTTGCAGTCAGTAAGTGCTACTTGTTGGGGCAGTTTTGCTTGACAATAGCAACTGAATATCTTCAAATGTTCAATGCCATATTTTACAAGAATCCCTCTCAGATCACCTCAAATGGAGACACATATGATTCTTGTGTTCATAAGTGCTTCTCTTTGGGGTTGTCTTGGTTGTGAGTTCTTCAACAAAAAACTACCTAGACAAATGCAGAGACAATCACTTTCTATCATTACATATTTGTATGGCTTGAAAGGCTTACTGATGGAGCTCCAAATACATGCCACAATGTAGCAAATGAGTTGGACTGAGAAAAGTCATTCCAATTTAAGTGGCCACTCAACAACTGCTAAAGGCATGCAAATGTTTAAGGTGTTCAGAAAGCCACTGTTTACTTTCAATAGTCGAGGCCGTTAAAACTTCAACAAAAAGAGGGTGGGGTTGAGTGAACATGGCTGCATTGAGAATTTAAGATGAGCACATCCGTGCAAGAAACATCACATGCACAGCTGCTGGTTCGCAGTGCAGAGGACACCAGAAAGAAGCATTTGGACTGTGGACAAATGTATGAGCACAGAAGACTGATCACTGTAAGTCTTTGAAAAAGACCGAACTTGAGTATTGCCTTGAATTTGATCTCAGTGGGTGCTACTTGTTGGGTGGTTGAACATGATGTTGCAAATGAAGATAAATCACATTGTAATCACTCTCAGATCACCTCAAGTGGAGACACACATTATTATTGTGTTGGTAAGTGCTTCTCTTTGGGGTTGTCTCGGTTGTGAGTTCTTCAACGGACATTTTGCTGGACAAATGCAAAGACAACAAGTTTCTGTAATTTTCATACCACTAGCTACAGGCATGAATTTGGCATCAACATTACCTAAACACTGGCACTGACTTGAGTTCTGAATGCAGTAAGTGCTACTTGTTGGGGTAGTATTGGTGGCCTCTGAAGTCCCAGCTTCATTTAGAAAGACTTATTTGAGAAATTCTGAATTTTGTCAATGGGTTAAGAACACTGTCATGTTTTTTAAGTCATATGAATTTCTCTAACTTTAGCATTGACTTGACTGTCGCAGTCAGTAAGTGCTACTTGTTGGGGCAGTTTTGCTTGACAAAAGCAGCTGAATACCGTTGAGGCCATATTTTACAAGAATCCCTCTCAGATCACCTCAAACAAAGACAATGATGGAGATTGTGTTCCTAAGTGCTTCTCTTTGGGGTTGTCTTGGTTGTGACTTCTTCAACAGGCATATTGCTTGACAAATGCAAAGACAACAGGTTTCCATAATTTTCACACCACTAGCTAAAGGCATGAATTTGGCATCAACATTACCGAAACACTGGCACTGACTTGAGTTCTGAATGCAGTAAGTGCTACTTGATGGGGTAGTGTTGCTGACCTCTGAAGTCCCAGCTTCATTTACAAAGACTTAATTGAGCAAATCTGCACTTTGTCAGTGGGTTAAGAATACTGACATGTTTTGTAAGTCATATGAATTACTCTAACTTGAGCATTGACTTGACTCTTGTATTCAGTAAGTGCTACTTGTTGGGGCAGTTTTGCTTGACAAAAGCAACTGATTACCGTTGAGGCCATATTTTACAAGAATCCTTCTCAGATCACCTCAAACAAAGACACTGATGGACATTGTGTTCATAAGTGCTTCTCTTTGGGGTTGTCTTGGTTGTGAGTTCTTCAACAAAAAACTACCTAGACAAATGCCGAGACAATCACTTTCTATCATTACATATTTGTATGGCTTGAAAGGCTTACTGATGGAGCTCCAACTACATGCCACAATGTAGCAATGAGTTGGACTGAGAAAAGTCATTCCAATTTAAGTGGCCACTCAACAACTGCTAAAGGCATGCAAATGTTTAAGGTGTTCAGAAAGCCACTGTTTTCTTTCAATAGTCGAGGCCGTTAAAACTTCAACAAAAAGAGGGTGGGGTTGAGTGAACATGGCTGCATTGAGAATTTAAGATGAGCACATCCGTGTACTCTAACTTTATCACTGACTTGACTGTTGCAGTCAGTAAGTGCTACTTGTTGGGGCAGTTTTGCTTGACAAAAGCAACTGAATACCGTTGAGGCCATATTTTACAAGAATCCCTCTCAGATCACCTCAAACAAAGACACTGATGGACATTGTGTTCATAAGTGCTTATCTTTGGGGTTGTCTTGGTTGTGACTTCTTCAACAGAAATAATGCTGGACAAATGCAACAACATTTTTCCCTAATTTTCAAACCACTAGCTACAGGCATGAATTTGGCATCAACATTACCTAAACACTGGCACTGACTTGAGTTCTGAATGCAGTAAGTGCTACTTGTTGGGGTAGTATTGGTGGCCTCTGAAGTCCCAGCTTCATTTAGAAAGACTTATTTGAGAAATTCTGAATTTTGTCAATGGGTTAAGAATACTGGCATGTTTTGTAAGTCATATGAATTTCTCTAACTTTAGCATTGACTTGACTGTTGCAGTCAGTAAGTGCTACTTGTTGGGGCAGTTTTGCTTGACAAAAGCAGCTGAATACCGTTGAGGCCATATTTTACAAGAATCCCTCTCAGATCACCTCAAACAAAGACAATGATGGAGATTGTGTTCCTAAGTGCTTCTCTTTGGGGTTGTCTTGGTTGTGACTTCTTCAACAGGCTTATTGCTTGACAAATGCAAAGACAACAGGTTTCCATAATTTTCACACCACTAGCTAAAGGCATGAATTTGGCATCAACATTACAGAAACACTGGCACTGACTTGAGTTCTGAATGCAGTAAGTGCTACTTGATGGGGTAGTGTTGCTGACCTCTGAAGTCCCAGCTTCATTTACAAAGACTTAATTGAGCAAATGTGCACTTTGTCAGTGGGTTAAGAATACTGACATGTTTTGTAAGTCATATGAATTACTCTAACTTGAGCATTGACTTGACTCTTGTATTCAGTAAGTGCTACTTGTTGGGGCAGTTTCGCTTGACAAAAGCAACTGATTACCGTTGAGGCCATATTTTACAAGAATCCTTCTCAGATCACCTCAAACAAAGACACTGATGGACATTGTGTTCATAAGTGCTTCTCTTTGGGGTTGTCTTGGTTGTGAGTTCTTCAACAAAAAACTACCTAGACAAATGCCGAGACAATCACTTTCTATCATTACATATTTGTATGGCTTGAAAGGCTTACTGATGGAGCTCCAACTACATGCCACAATGTAGCAATGAGTTGGACTGAGAAAAGTCATTCCAATTTAAGTGGCCACTCAACAACTGCTAAAGGCATGCAAATGTTTAAGGTGTTCAGAAAGCCACTGTTTTCTTTCAATAGTCGAGGCCGTTAAAACTTCAACAAAAAGAGGGTGGGGTTGAGTGAACATGGCTGCATTGAGAATTTAAGATGAGCACATCCGTGTACTCTAACTTTATCACTGACTTGACTGTTGCAGTCAGTAAGTGCTACTTGTTGGGGCAGTTTTGCTTGACAAAAGCAACTGAATACCGTTGAGGCCATATTTTACAAGAATCCCTCTCAGATCACCTCAAACAAAGACAGTGATGGACATTGTGTTCATAAGTGCTTCTCTTTGGGGTTGTCTTGGTTGTGACTTCTTCAACAGAAATAATGCTGGACAAATGCAAAAACAACATTTTTCCCTAATTTTCACACCACTAGCTACATGCATGAATTTGGCATCAACATTACCTAAACACTGGCACTGACTTGAGTTCTGAATGCAGTAAGTGCTACTTGTTGGGGTAGTATTGGTGGCCTCTGAAGTCCCAGCTTCATTTAGAAAGACTTATTTGAGAAATTCTGAATTTTGTTAATGGGTTAAGAATACTGGCATGTTTTGTAAGTCATATGAATTTCTCTAACTTTAGCATTGACTTGACTGTTGCAGTCAGTAAGTGCTACTTGTTGGGGCAGTTTTGCTTGACAAAAGCAGCTGAATACCGTTGAGGCCATATTTTACAAGAATCCCTCTCAGATCACCTCAAACAAAGACAATGATGGAGATTGTGTTCCTAAGTGCTTCTCTTTGGGGTTGTCTTGGTTGTGACTTCTTCAACAGGCATATTGCTTGACAAATGCAAAGACAACAGGTTTCCATAATTGTCACACCACTAGCTACATGCATGAATTTGGCATCAACATTACCTAAACACTGGCACTGACTTGAGTTCTGAATGCAGTAAGTGCTAGCTGTTGGGGTAGAGTTGCTGACCTCTGAGGTCCCAGCTTCATTAAAAAGACTTAATTGAGCAATTCTGCATTTTGTCAGTGGGTTAAGAATACTGTCATGTTTTGTAAGTCATATGAATTACTCTAACATGAGCATTGACTTGACTGTTGCAGTCAGTAAGTGCTACTTGTTGGGGCAGTTTTGCTTGACAAAAGCAACTGAATACCGTTGAGGCCATATTTTACATGAATCCCTCTCAGATCTCCTCAAACAAAGACAATGATGGAGATTGTGTTCCTAAGTGCTTCTCTTTGGGGTTGTCTTGGTTATGACTTCTTCAACAGGCATATTGCTTGACAAATGCAAAAACAACACTTTTCCCGAATTTTCACACCACTAGCTAAAGGCATATATTTGGCATCAACATTACCTAAACATGAGCACTGACTTGATTTTTGAATGCAGTAAGTGCTACTTGTTGGGGTAGTTTTGGTAACCTCTGAAGTCCCAGCTTCATTAAAAAGACTTATTTGAGCAATTCTGCATTTTGTCAGTGGGTTAAGAATACTGGCATGTTTTGTAAGTCATATGAATTACTCTAACTTGAGCATTGACTTGACTGTTGCAGTCAGTAAGTGCTACTTGTTGGGGCAGTTTTGCTTGACAAAAGCAGCTGAATACCGTTGAGGCCATATTTTACAAGAATCCCTCTCAGATCACCTCAAACAAAGACACTGATGGACATTGTGTTCATAAGTGCTTCTCTTTGGGGTTGTCTTGGTTGTGACTTCTTCAACAGAAATAATGCTGGACAAATGCAAAAACAACATTTTTCCCTAATTTTCACACCACTAGCTACATGCATGAATTTGGCATCAACATTACCTAAACACTGGCACTGACTTGAGTTCTGAATGCAGTAAGTGCTACTTGTTGGGGTAGTATTGGTGGCCTCTGAAGTCCCAGCTTCATTTAGAAAGACTTATTTGAGAAATTCTGAATTTTGTTAATGGGTTAAGAATACTGGCATGTTTTGTAAGTCATATGAATTTCTCTAACTTTAGCATTGACTTGACTGTTGCAGTCAGTAAGTGCTACTTGTTGGGGCAGTTTTGCTTGACAAAAGCAGCTGAATACCGTTGAGGCCATATTTTACAAGAATCCCTCTCAGATCACCTCAAACAAAGACAATGATGGACATTGTGTTCATAAGTGCTTCTCTTTGGGTTTGTCTTGGTTGTGACTTCTTCAACAGAAATAATGCTGGACAAATGCAAAGACAACATTTTTCCATAATTGTCACACCACTAGCTACATGCATGAATTTGGCATCAACATTACCTAAACACTGGCACTGACTTGAGTTCTGAATTCAGTAAGTGCTACTTGTTGGGGTAGTATTGGTGGCCTCTGAAGTCCCAGCTTCATTTAGAAAGACTTATTTGAGAAATTCTGAATTTTGTCAATGGGTTAAGAACACTGTCATGTTTTTTAAGTCATATGAATTACTCTAACATGAGCATTGACTTGACTGTTGCAGTCAGTAAGTGCTACTTGTTGGGGCAGTTTTGCTTGACAAAAGCAGCTGAATACCGTTGAGGCCATATTTTACATGAATCCCTCTCAGATCACCTCAAACAAAGACAATGATGGAGATTGTGTTCCTAAGTGCTTCTCTTTGGGGTTGTCTTGGTTATGACTTCTTCAACAGGCATATTGCTTGACAAATGCAAAGACAACAGGTTTCCATAATTTTCACACCACTAGCTAAAGGCATATATTTGGCATCAACATTACCTAAACATGAGCACTGACTTGATTTTTGAATGCAGTAAGTGCTAGCTGTTGGGGTAGTTTTGCTAACCTCTGAAGTCCCAGCTTCATTAAAAGACTTATTTGAGCAATTCTGCATTTTGTCAGTGGGTTAAGAATACTGGCATGTTTTGTAAGTCATATGAATTACTCTAACTTGAGCATTGACTTGACTGTTGCAGTCAGTAAGTGCTACTTGTTGGGGCAGTTTTGCTTGACAAAAGCAGCTGAATACCGTTGAGGCCATATTTTACAAGAATCCCTCTCAGATCACCTCAAACAAAGACAATGATGGAGATTGTGTTCCTAAGTGCTTCTCTTTGGGGATGTCTCGGCTGTGACTTCAACAGAAATAATGCTGGACAAATGCAAAAACAACATTTTTCCATAATTTCCACACCACTAGCTAGAGGCATGAATTTGGCATCAACACTACTGAAACACTGGCACTGACTTGAGTTCTGAATGCAGTAAGTGCTACTTGTTGGGGTAGTATTGGTGGCCTCTGAAGTCCCAGCTTCATTTAGAAAGACTTATTTGAGAAATTCTGAATTTTGTCAATGGGTTAAGAACACCGTCATGTTTTTTAAGTCATATGAATTTCTCTAACTTTAGCATTGACTTGACTGTTGCAGTCAGTAAGTGCTACTTGTTGGGGCAGTTTTGCTTGACAAAAGCAGCTGAATACCGTTGAGGCCATATTTTACAAGAATCCCTCTCAGATCACCTCAAACAAAGACAATGATGGAGATTGTGTTCCTAAGTGCTTCTCTTTGGGGTTGTCTTGGTTATGACTTCTTCAACAGGCATATTGCTTGACAAATGCAAAGACAACAGGTTTCCATAATTTTCACACCACTAGCTAAAGGCATATATTTGGCATCAACATTGCCTAAACACAAGCACTGACTTGAGTTCTGAATGCAGTAAGTGCTACTTTGTTGGGGTAGTATTGGTGGCCTCTGAAGTCCCAGCTTCATTTACAAAGACTTAATTGAGCAAATCTGCACTTTGTCAGTGGGTTAAGAATACTGACATGTTTTGCAAGTCATATGAATTACTCTAACTTGAGCATTGACTTGACTGTTGTATTCAGTAAGTGCTACTTGTTGGGGCAGTTTTGCTTGACAAAAGCAACTGATTACTGTTGAGGCCATATTTTACAAGAATCCTCCTCAGATCACCTCAAACAAAGACACTGATGGACATTGTGTTCATAAGTGCTTCTCTTTGGGGTTGTCTTGGTTGTGACTTCTTCAACAGAAATAATGCTGGACAAATGCAAAAACAACATTTTTCCCTAATTTTCACACCACTAGCTACATGCCTGAATTTGGCATCAACATTACCTAAACACTGGCACTGACTTGAGTTCTGAATGCAGTAAGTGCTACTTGTTGGGGTAGTATTGGTGGCCTCTGAAGTCCCAGCTTCATTTAGAAAGCCTTATTTGAGAAATTCTGAATTTTGTCAATGGGTTAAGAACACTGTCATGTTTTTTAAGTCATATGAATTACTCTAACTTTAGCATTGACTTGACTGTTGCAGTCAGTAAGTGCTACTTGTTGGGGCAGTTTTGCTTGACAAAAGCAGCTGAATACCGTTGAGGCCATATTTTACAAGAATCCCTCTCAGATCACCTCAAACAAAGACAATGATGGAGATTATGTTCCTAAGTGCTTCTCTTTGGGGATGTCTCGGCTGTGACTTCAACAGAAATAATGCTGGACAAATGCAAAAACAACATTTTTCCATAATTTCCACACCACTAGCTAGAGGCATGAATTTGGCATCAACACTACCGAAACACTGGCACTGACTTGAGTTCTAAATGCAGTAAGTGCTACTTGTTGGGGTCGTGTTGCTGACCTGTGAAGTCCCAGCTTCATTTACAAAGACTTATTTGAGCAATTCTGCATTTTGTCAGTGGGTTAAGAATACTGGCATGTTTAGCTTGAGCATTAACTTGACTGTTGTATTCCGTAAGCGCTACTATGTAAATTGATTACTCTGCCAATCCTTTTGGCTCTGACTGACATCTTTTTTGATGCAGGTATTGAGACAAGGCTTTTATGATATCTATCCTTAACCTAATCTTACTGTATATCTTACCTTAAATGTGATCTGTCCCTGGCTAACAGCACCTGCCTGACGTGGCAGGGGACCAGGCTGCATGACGTCCTGCAGTCCCTGGATCAAGAAACGTTACAGCCACCTCACCGATGGTGGAACTGTAAAAGAGCAAAAACATGACAGTGAACTCCATAAACTGCCATGTTCAAAACAGGCGCATTAAAACACAAAGTAATATCTGCATTTACAAAGGTGAATCAGCTAGATTAACAAACTAACTGCAAATACTGTAATATGGGGCAGGGGCATGATGGGAATTGCGGACATAATTTTTAAAAAAACCCACTTCAATTATAATCTGCCTGTTTATATTAATTTCAATCAACTCAATGTTCTCTCTATTTGGGATTTTATAAATATAATCCTTATGTTTTATTTCTTTTATTATCAACTACAATGGGTGCATTTTATTTGAAATTTAATTAAATAGTTGTCTCAAAATCAAAAACACAATCATATTGAATGTATTTTATCTAATACATTAATTCAAATCCACATGAACACAGAATCATTTCTTACAGTGAAGTGACCCTGTGACCATGACGCCCTCCACCTAGCTGACTATCTACCTGTGACCACACACATGCAAGGTCTCACATCATGTATAAACGTGTTATTTGCTCAGATGTACGGTATGTGTGCAAAAATCTGTATTACCACATGACTTCAATGACAGGTTGACCTCTCCTTCTGCTATTTGGAGAATTAAATTACATTAGCTTTCGATCCACCACTACTCAGAGCTTTGGACGATTCATTACCCATTGTGTTAGTTTACACTGAGACAAACTGACAAACAACTAAAAGTCTTCAATATGTATGTTACTTCTGCCCCAAAGGTCTCCAATTAAAATTTCCAGCAGCAGTGGTCAGAAATCACACTGACAGCAACTCTGTCAGCACTGCTATGTAACTCATAACAGTCTTAATACACACCCACTGACAGCAACTCTGTCAGCACTGTTATGTAACTCATAACAGTCTTAATACACACCCGCTGACAGCAACTCTGTCAGCACTGTTATGTAACTCATAACAGTCTTAATACACACCCGCTGACAGCAACTCTGTCAGCACTGCTATGTAACTCATAACAGTCTTAATACACACCCGCTGACAGCAACTCTGTCAGCACTGCTATGTAACTCATAACAGTCTTAATACACACCCGCTGACAGCAACTCTGTCAGCACTGCTATGTAACTCGTAACAGTCTTAATACACACCCGCTGACAGCAACTCTGTCAGCACTGTTATGCAACTCATAACAGTCTTAATACACACCCACTGACAGCAACTCTGTCAGCACTGCTATGCAACTCAATAGCAGTCTTATGACCCCCAAGAACAACATCCATACATAGGGGGTCCGCACGGGGGTCCTAAGCAGCCGACCCCCCCCCCCCCGTTCTTGGCTTGACTGAACGTCTTCCCTCTGGTTCAAGCCTCACGTAGGTCTGCCTGTGTCGTCAAGCACAGCCTAAACGAGCTCACCCCCCAGCCACAGCATCAATATGCAACACAATAGAAAAGAAAAACACCACATAACACTACACAAACTACACACCCTTGACCACTCTACTCTTCTTTATACCAATTAATTTATCAATAAAAAATCACTCTTTTGACTTTAAACATTTTCCATACATTTCTTTTGATTTCGTCAAATGCAGACATGGTAAGGCATAAAATTGCACTTACCAGACTTTGTTCTGTTGAAATCCTGTTTGTGACGCCAGCTTGTCGTGGAAAATATTGAATAGTCAATGATGAAAGAATGGATGCACCCAGGAGCCTCCCGCGGGTGATTAAAGAAGTAACATTTATTGAAGATTCTGATATATCAGGAGGAATATGAACTTTGTCGTGGACAACCGTACAGCTGCCAGAGTCCGCCACATATTCCTACCTTTCCCTATGGTGCTCAGCCTTATAAACTAACACCCAGTTAAGTACAAGTATATTACCATACATTACTCTTGAGTAACGTTACAGTCAGGGCATGCTCATTCTAAGCTCTGAACTAACAGTGGCGCCTGTTGTCTTGCTGACGCTCAGCCATTGGCCTTATCAAAGGGCCAACGCTGGCAGACTCCTCTGACCTTGGTTACCTAGTCAACTTAGAGATAACTAGCCATCTGTTTTCCTTGAGACACTGTGCTTCAAACCTGCATTCTGGAGGGACAGTTTAAGGATTTACTGCTGTAAAAAAAGGACACTAGCCAACCCTAGGAACTCCTAAATTTAGAAAAAATCCATAACACATACAAGTGTACACAGATATTTAGCCCCTGTCTGCCTCATCAATAAGTTCTCTCTATTCCCTATTTTTCTGTTTACTGTTTTTCGAAAGTCTTCTGTTTCTCTCTTGCAGAAAGAGAAAACATGGAGAAGAACAGCAGGATAAGCAGTGCATAAAGAAACCGAGAACTGCCTCCAAGCTGTTCATAGAGGACCAGAAGCATGCTGGGTGCACCACCCTGGGCGCAGCTCCATATAGCTCTGAGCAGCCAAATACATCCATGTCTACTGAGACACTGAATGTTGGACTAGCTGCTCCCATCATGATCCAGGGACTGCAGGATGTCATGCAGCCTGGTCCCCTGCCGCGTCAAGCAGGTGCTGTTAGCCAGGGACGGATCAGATTTAAGATAAGATATACAGTAAGTTTAGGTTAAGGATAGATATCATAAAAGTTGTCTCAATACCTGCATCAAAAAAGATGTCAGTCAGAGCCAAAAGGATTGACAGAGTAATCAATTAGTCGATCGGCAACTCTTTTGATAATTGATTCATTTTTCATTTTTTAAAGTGGTTCACTGGTTCCAGTATTTAGCCTAGCAAAGATCCTTTATGAACCATTGCTGGTGCTAGCTTCTGCTAGTTGTACAGTAAAGCTACAAGCATCATTTTGTACCATAACCTTGGCCTACTTACCAGCTATTGGTCTGCTCTGATTGCAATTTGCTTGATTACTATGAAAATAAGAGCATAGTTAATATAGCTGAATCATGATCAACAAATGCTTCATGCTATCAGTTAAGACATACTGTATCTATACAGCTACATGTTGACCATATCTTGTTCATGTTTAGCCTTCGTGTCAACTTAGCTGTATAAACACAGATACAATAATTATGTACATATACAATTATATAAATATACACAATTCGCCTTCATGCAGAGACAATTTTATCTTTGCATTTATTTGACGCCAGCTATGTATTCTTATCTCAGTCAGCAGCCTTCAGAAATAATACTTAGCTAACATAGGTCATCTTATCTCAATGAGAACTGTTAGCAACTGTGACTCGATAATATCATTGAACAGAAGGGTACATGTTGCCAACATCTCCTCAACCGACAACAATAAAACTATAAAAACCATGTTCAGTTGAAAAAAAACTTGTTCAAGATGTTGCCAACATGTGAATGTTAAGGTTACTTACCCGTCTGTGGCGCCACTCTGGAAAATTCCCTCTGCAAGCAGAGATTCAAGCTTTTTCTACAGTTTAACACGCTGTAGAGTTCAAATTTACACTGCATGTCTGGGTAAAAACTGACCTGCTTAGACTCTCTGTCTGTTGTTAACTGGACTGGTCACTGGACACTAGACTGATGTGTGTGTGTGTGTGTGTGTGTGTGTGTGTGTATACATGCATTATGCATTAAGATACATTAATGTGTAATAATGCACTTATTTTTTTTGACAATACTTAGTTACTTTGCGGTTGCCCGGGTAACCAAATAAGCAAATGATAATAGAAGGTACAGTACAGATCAAAGCAGATTAGAATACAGATCAAAGCAGATTAGAATACAGATCAAAGCAGAATAGAATACAGATCAAAGCAGATTAGAATACAGATCAAAGCAGATTAGAACAGAACGGAACACAACTTAAGTGTTTAACAGAAGACACGCTGCTCATTTCACCTGAGAAAGTGAAGACAAAACTTTTGAGCTAGCTGATCCATCAGTTATCGGCATCAAGTAAGTACACAAATACATAAAGTAAAGCACTCATTAACCAGCTATTATTATTATTATTATTACCAAAACACATTTCACCAATGGTCTGTTAGCTGTCAATACAACACTGTTCTACAAAATTTCTCAAATTTTAAAGTATCTGCTCCAGTTCATATTGTATCATATATTATATTATTGGAGTATTAATGCTGATACATCAACATGTAAGCTGTATTTGGGGACTGGAGTCTATCCCAGTTGGGTGATTCTCACGAAATTGTCCTAACTTTTGCAAAAACAATTTAAGGTCAATTTTGCTAGTTGTTTCTCTCATTAGTAGCAAGCAGGGTCTCAACTAACTGTCTCAATTAAAATGAATGATCAATACATGTTTTTTAATATATTTTGGAATGTTTTATTGAGTCACTGATAAGTTCATTACCGTCACACATTTTCAATTGATGATTACTGAATATGTATGAAAGGTAGACCTTGGTGTGAAGAGAAATTGCCATCTCATTACAATGTAATAATCTTTAAACCTTGACGTCACTTAACAGCTACACATTCCTACCTGTGTTACAATACCAGGATACAGGCATCCGTCATACTTAACGAGCACCCATTGCCCAACTCCAATAGAGTCCCTATTTTCCGTCTCTTCTTTGAGAATGACTTCTTTTGGAGCATAGCAATCACATGCAGGCTTACAGAAGCATGAGGCATCCCTCACTCTGATCTTCCCTGGTTCTGTTGCAATAAGCTGAAAAAAAAACAACAGAAAAATATATGAGTAACGTTGCACATTTATTCAGTGAACATAATGGGAATCATCATAATCTGATTGTTTACTGAGTGATACCTTACCTGATGTACTTTCAGAGTGCCCTGCACTGTCTTCAGTGATGGGGGCACTAACTCTCCAAATGTTTCAATGTCCTCTTCAGTCACCTTGAAGAGTTTCACTGAACTCTGCTCTGACAGGTTGTGCAGCAAGGCTTCAGCATCAGGTATGTCCGTTCCATAGGCTACCAGCCTGTCGGCAAGATTTTTCAGTGCTCCTCCAACGCCGTCTGGAGCACCTTTCCTGTGTGATGCCTCTGTAAAAGTCCAGGTCATAGAATTGAAACCCTTTATGAAAGGCACTGTGGATGCCAAATAGAAGGAGACCTGGGGATGGCGGGAGGGAAAGATAGAGAGGTTGAATGTTGAGAGTGAGTCAGAAAGTGAGTGACAGTGAGTGAGTGTAAATATGGGGTATTTTTGTCTTTCTCATGTTTTACTGATGGATTTATAAAATTCTGACCAATCAATATCAGTCTAAAAGTTGTTGCTCATGACAAACCTTGTTGCGGTATTGGGAAGTTGGCCCATCAGACACCAGGTGGACATGTTTTACTGTGGGGTGACTGGATTTTATATGCTGCCACACTGGATCAAGGTGTGCCCACGTCGCTACAGCATCGTGCTTTAGACTGCTGGATACCGTGGCAAAGGCTTCCGGCTGTCCCTCACTCACATACAGGACACCAGTATGCAAAGTAACCTGTTTGTGACCTCCACCAAAGTGAGTGTCCTTTATTTCCTTGCTCCACTTACAGTTGTAATTTTCACTGTAGTCAAAATGTACAACTCCTTCATCTTCCACCAATCTCTCTTTCAGCCGCCTGATCTCTCTGAACTGGTGTGCTATGTTGAAGAGGTGAACCTTGAAACGTGGCAGGTCGTTCTTTGTTTGCTCCACCAGTTTTTCTAGGCTGGTCGCTGTCGTTTCCAGAGTGGTGTGCTTGCCTTCAACCTCAGTACCATCAGGAGATTTTTTCCAGTATGGTGATGTTTTTGTCACCCACTCATTCCATTTCACCATGTAGTTCTTTGTGGCTGGGTCCATCACAACTAGCAATGGGTTGTCTTTGCAGATGTTGCAACGGTTATACGCGCAGTTGATGTTGCTCAAGTAACACACAGTTAATGTGACCAGGTCTGCCGGCTTATTGGATTCTGTTAATCCAAGCTGCTGCAACTTCTTCACTTTGGATGTGAAGTTTTCATGTAGTTTGCAGGCACAAGTCTCCCTTTCCTGTACTTTTGGGCTCACAATCCAGAATGGACGATGCTTGCAGAACTGTGAGCGGGAAATCTTCATAGAGGGATTTTCACTCAGAAAGACCTTGTGGAGATTCTCTAGTGTGTCAGTCAGTGACCTCTTCCTAAAGATTGCACCATTTCTCCTGATTTCTCCAGTTTTTCCATTGATCAAGGTCGTGATGTCATCTCTGTGAAGGAATGTATGGATCTGCCTTCTCATGTTGTGGCGTCTGTTCTGTGTAACCTTCCTTTTGTCTGCCAGTTTCCTTTGTGCATTCTTTGCTTCAAGACGTTTCATTTTTTTCTCAGATTGTCGAGCTCTTTGTTTTTCTTCTTGAGCTTTGTCAGTGTGATCTTCAGTTTTTTAGTTAGCTTGAGTTTTTCCTTTGTGGACATTGTTCTTTTAGGTGTTGTCATTGGACCAGAGGGTGATTGTGTTGCATCACTAATGGTCTGAGTTCCTCCGGTTGATGGCGTGTCCTCCTGGAAGAGAGTGAGACAGTGATTGAGTAAGACAAAGTGTGACTGACTGAGTGAGTCAGAGAGTGAGTGAGTGACTGAGTAAGAAAGTGAGTCAGTGAGTGAGTGAAAAAGAAAGGAATGACAGTGATGGAGAGGGCAGCAAGTGAGTGATCGATAGGTTGATTGGGTGAGTGCTGAGATATAAAAGCAATAACACCTTATTATAGGATTGTGCAATCCTGTCATTTTCGTCCCTGGGCTGTAGCACTGGTCTGGGCTGTAGGAGTTGGTCATCTGTGCCAGAGACATCAGATGGGGGGCTGTCGTTCAGAATTGTCTGGAGGCATTTTTCTTCTTCTTGTACCTCTTTGAGTTTTCATTCCACTTTGCTCTTTGTTTTTTTGTCGCTGTTTAGCAGTTAGCTCTCCGATAGACTTTAAAAGTCCCTTCTCCTTTCTCTTTTTGTACCTGCATGTATTACAGAATATCAAATAATTCTTCAATTCAATAATACATTCCTTACAATTGAATTGCAACTTTAAGCCATAAAACTGGCTCACAGATGTGAAAACACTCAGATTTTGTGGATGAAGTTCTCTATGTAATGTAAAATAAAAAGGTTATGAGTATCTAAACATGATATGAGTTGGATAAAAATTAGTCCTCAAATGAAAAGATGAATTTTGATCCTTTTTTGACCCCTGAAGCAGTATGTGTCACTGAGTTACAAGTGAGTTGTTTTAAGATAAATTCTATCATGGAGCCACATTGCCATCTAGTGGACAATGAAGGTAAATCTTCCATATAATCTTTTGATATTTCATCTGTGAACTTTATGCAAAGCTGTGTTAAAAGTTAATAACTTAGTAATTATAATCTATTGTTTTTCTTTGTTAGCATGGTTGAATTAATCCTGTTTAATCTTGTTTAGTTTGGTAAACTACATAATGAGATGCATTACATCTTAAAGTTATGTGATAATAATCTGCTTATAACATTTGCTGAAAACTGGTGATTATCAAATGTCTCATCACGTGCTTAACACTAAGGTAATAATTTGTTTGGTTTATAGTGGGAAGTGAATATGTGATTCATAAGTTAACGAGTAGATTATATTCAATTCACTTACATATGAATTAAAAGTGAAAAGAGAGGAAGGACCGTTTAACTCCTCCCAATTCCACCACTTCTCAAGAATAATAGAAAACCAAAAATCTCCAGACTTCAGTTGTCTTTTAGCTGTTGTCTTTCGTTTTTCCGGTCTTCATCTATGTCTCATTAGTTCTTTTTTTATTCTCGCTCTCTGTTATTTGGTTATGTCTACGTGTTAATTTTTAACATCTGATCAGTCAAGTTTAGTCTAGAAAGCAACAGTGCTTTCATTTCAATGTTTTCATTTCTTTTATTTGGAGTTATTAATTATTGATAATTGATAATTCATTTATTAAAGCTACAATTCATGAGTTGAAAGAGCTAGCAAAAGATTTGAAAGTAGCACCTCCTCTCAGCCTCCCCTCACCTCCACACTCTCCTCCCATCAGTGCTCCGGTCCAAAGCTCCACCCCCTTTCAAACTTGAACAGTAGCATTCAGCAGGGAGAGGAGAGCTGTTATGCTACATCACCACAGCTGTAAGCGTCTCCGCTCAAAGCCAATATATCAACGTCATTTGTCACCTTTATAAATGCAGACAGTGATGATTATGACTGTTCAATATGGTCAAAATGTCATATCCTATAACCTTCTTCAATACAAGCCACACCTACGACCAGCTTACACCCACAGAGAAGCTTAACGTTAGCATCAGGCTAATACGCGCTACAACAGTAGCTAAGTTAGCAAACATTACATATTTCTTGAAAATAATAACTCCTCCCTAAGCTAAACAAATAATTACCTGTCCAACAGGACGAAAAGTAACTTCTGCATCACTTTTTCAGTCCCTTCAGATGTCTCAGTGTCTCCACCGATGTTCACTCTGGTTTGTCCTCTTAGCTTTATCCAGAGTTTTGTCTTTCAGTTCTTTCTTCCTCCCTCTTTCTTCTCTTTTGTCTGTTTAGCATGATGAGTCGTCAGAAGTAACACTGGAAGTGGTATTTTTGGCTGCATTTTCTCTGACATTGTTCCCTACAGAAGGGGATTTCCCTGCTATCTCTGTATTTCTGCAGATGAACTGTGTGTTTGATATTTCCAGCAACAGCCCAGGGAGGAGGGAGGGACATGGAGCAGGATGACACATGATTGGTTCTCTCATCTCGCGCTCTGAGTGTCAGTTGATTGGTCAGAGTTTTTACAGTCCTGTAGGTTTTGTAAGTCATATGAATTACTCTAACTTGAGCATTGACTTGACTGTTGTATTCAGTAAGTGCTACTTGTTGGGGCAGTTTTGCTTGACAAAAGCAACTGAATACCATTGAGGCCATATTTTACATGAATCCCTCTCAGATCTCCTCAAACAAAGACAATGATGGAGATTGTGTTCTAAGTGCTTCTCTTTGGGGTTGTCTTGGTTATGACTTCTTCAACAGGCATATTGCTTGACAAATGCAAAGACAACAGGTTTCCATAATTTTCACACCACTAGCTAAAGGCATATATTTGGCATCAACATTACCTAAACATGAGCACTGACTTGATTTTTGAATGCAGTAAGTGCTACTTGTTGGGGTAGTTTTTGGTAACCTCTGAAGTCCCAGCTTCATTAAAAAGACTTATTTGAGCAATTCTGCATTTTGTCAGTGGGTTAAGAATACTGGCATGTTTTGTAAGTCATATGAATTACTCTAACTTGAGCATTGACTTGACTGTTGCATACAGTAAGTGCTACTTGTTGGGGCAGTTTTGCTTGACAATAGCAACTGAATATCTTAAGTGCTATATTTTACAAGAATCCCTCTCAGATCACCTCAAATGGAGACACATGATTCTTGTGTTCATAAGTGCTTCTCTTTGGGGTTGTCTTGGTTGTGAGTTCTTCAACAGAAAACTACCTAGACAAATGCCGAGACAATCACTTTCTATCATTACATATTTGTATGGCTTGAAGTGAGCTTTACTGATGGAGCTCCCAACTACATGCCACAATGTAGCAAATGAGTTGGACTGAGAAAAGTCATTCCAATTAAGTGGCCACTCAACAACTGCTAAAGGCATGCAAATGTTTAGCTGTTCAGGAAAGCCACTGTTTACTTTCAATAGTCGAGGCCGTTAAAACTTCAACAAAAAGAGGGTGGGGTTGAGTGAACATGGCTGCATTGAGAATTTAAGATGAGCACATCCGTGCTAGAAACATCACATGCACAGCTGCTGGTTCGCAGTGCAGAGGACACCAGAAAGAAGCATTTGGACTATGGACAAATGTATGAGCACAGAAGACTGATCACTGTAAGTCTTTGAAAAGACCGAACTTGAGTATTGCCTTGAATTTGATCTCAGTGGGTGCTACTTGTTGGGTGGTTGGAACATGATGTTGCAAATGAAGATAAATCACATTGTAATCACTCTCAGATCACCTCAAGTAGAGACACACATGATTCTTGTGTTGGTAAGTGCTTCTCTTTGGGGTTGTCTTGGTTGTGAGTTCTTCAACTGATATTTTGTTGGACAAATGCAAAGACAACAGGTTTCTGTAATTTTCACACACTAGCTACAGGCATGAATTTGGCATCAACATTACCTAAACACTGGCACTTGGGACTTGAGTTCTGAATGCAGTAAGTGCTACTTGTTAGTAGTATTGGTGGCCTCTGAGTCCCAGCTTCATTTAGAAAGACTTATTTGAGAAATTCTGAATTTTGTCAATGGGTTAAGAACACTGTCATGTTTTGTAAATCATATGAATTACTCAAACTTGCTAGCATTGACTTGACTGTTGCAGTCAGTAAGTGCTAGTTGTTGGGGCAGTTTTCGTTTGACAAAAGCAACTGAATACCGCTGAGGCCATATTTTTAAAGGATCCCTCTCAGATCGAGTCTCAAACAAAGACACTGATGGACATTGTGTTCCTAAGTGCTTTACTCTTTGGGGTTGTCTTGGTTGTGACTTCTTCAACAGGCATATTGTTTGACAAATGCAAAGACAACAGGTTTCCACAATTTTCACACCACTAGCTACAAGGCATGATAATTTGGCATCAACATTACCAAAACACAGGCACTGACTTGAGTTCTGATAATGCAGTAAGTGCTACTTGATGGGGTAGTGTTGGTGACCTCTGAAGTCCCAGCTTCATTTACAAAGACTTAATTGAGCAAATCTGCACTTTGTCAGTGGGTTAAGAATACTGACATGTTTTGTAAGTCATATGAATTACTCTAACTTGAGAGCATTGACTTGACTGTTGTATTCAGTAAGTGCTACTTGTTGGGGAAGTTTTTGCTGGACAAAAGCAACTGATTACCCGTTGAGGCCATATTTACACAGTAATCCTCCTCCTGATCCTGATGGACATTGTGTTCATAACTGCTTCTCTTTGGGGTTGTCTTTGGTTGTGACTTCTTCAACAGAAATAATGCTGACAAATGCAAAAACAACATTTTTTCCCTAATTTTCACACCACTAGCTACATGCATGAATTTGGCATCAACATTACCTAAACACTGGCACTGACTTGAGTTCTGAATGCAGTAAGTGCTACTTTTGGGGTAGAGTTGTTGACCTCTGAGGTCCCAGCTTCATTAAAAAGACTTAATTGAGCAATTCTGCATTTTGTCAGTGGGGTTAAGAATACTGACATGTTTTGTAAGTCATATGAATTACCTCTAACTTGAGCATTGACTTGACTGTTGTATTCAGTAAGTGCTACTTGTTGGGGTAGTTTTGCTTGACAAAGCAACTGATTACCATTGAGGCCATATTTTTACAAGAATCCTCTCCTGATCCTGATGGACATTGTGTTCATAACTTGTTCTCTTTAGAGTACCTGGTTTGTGACTTCTTCAACAGGAAATAATGCTGGACAAATGCAAACAACATTTTTCCACAATTTTCACACCATCACGCTACAGGTGCAATGAATTTGGCATCAACATTAACTAAACACTGGCACTGACTTGAGTTCTGAATGCAGTAAGTGCTACTTGTTGGGGTAGAGTTGCACGACCTCTGAGGTCCAGCTTCATTAAAAAAGACTTATTTTAGCACCCTGCATTTTTGTCAGTGGGTTAAGAATACTGTCGCGTTTTGTAAGTCATAAGAATTACTCTAACATGAGCATTGACTTGACTGTTGCAGAGCTGCAAGTGCTACTGTTGGGGCAGTTTTGCTTGACAAAAGCAACTGAATACCGTTGAGGCCATATTTTACATGAATCCTCTCTCAGATCTCCTCAAACAAAGACAATGATGGAGATTGTGTTGCTAGGAGTGCTTCTCTTTGGGGTTGTCTTGGTTGTGAGTTCTTCAACGGACATTTTGCTGGGACAAATGCAAAGACAACAGGTTTCTGTAATTTTCACACCACTAGCTACAGGCATGAATTTGGCATCAATATTGCCTAAACACTGGCACTGACTGGAGTTCTGAATGCAGTAAGTGCTACTTGTTGAGGTAGTTTTGGTAACTCCTGAAGTCCCAGCTTCATTTAGAAAGACTTATTTGAGAAATTCTGAATTTTGTCAATGGGTTAAGAAACACTGTCATGTTTTGTAAATCATATGATTTACTTCTAGCTTTAGCATTGACTCTTGACTGGTTGCAGTCAGTAAGTGCTACTTGTTGGTGCAGTTTGGCTTGATAAAAGCAACTGAATCGCTGGATTGCCATATTTTACAAGAATCCCTCTCAGATCACTCTCAAACAAAGACACTGATGGACATTGTGTTCCCAAGTGCTCTCTTTGGGATTGTCTTAGCTTGGCTCTTGTGACAGAAATAATGCTGGACAAATGCAGTAAATATTTTTCCCTAATTTGCACACCACTAGCCACAGGCATGAATTTGGCATCAACATTACCTAAACACTGGCACTGACTTGAGTTCTGGAATACAGTAAGTGCTACTTGTTAGGGGTAGTAATGGTGGCCTCTGAAGTCCCAGCTTCATTTAGAAAAGACTTATTTGCAGAGAAATTCTGAATTTTGTCAATGGGTTAAGAACACTCCTTTCATGTTTTTAAGTCATATGAATTACTCTAACTTTTGCATTGACTTGACTGTTGCATACAGTAAGTGCTACTTTTTAGGGCAGTGGTGCTTGAGAAAAGGCAGCTAGCAGATACCATTGAGGCCCTTATTTTACAAGGAATCCCTCTCAGATCACTCTCAAACAAAGACACTGATGGACATTGTGTTCCTCAAGTGCTTCTCTTTGGGGTTGTCTTAGTTATGACTTCTTCAACGGGCATATTGCTTGACAAATGCAAAGACAACAGGTTTCAAGAATTTTTCACACCACTAGCTACAGGCATGAATTTGGCATCAACATTTATTTCCTATTACTGGCACTGACTTGAGTTCAGAATGCAGTAAGTGCTACTTGTTGGGGTAGTTTTGGTAACCTCTGAAGTCCCAGCTTCATTAAAAGACTTATTTAAAGAATTTTACTTTATGTCAGTTGGTTAAGAATACTGGCATATTTTGTAAGTCATATGGTCTGCTCTGGCTTGAGCATTAGGCTTGACTGTTGCATACAGTAAGTGCTACACTTGTTGGGGCAGTTTTGCTTGAGCAATAGTAACTGAATATCTTCAATGTTACATTTTACAAGAATCACTCTTCAGATCACCTCAAATGGAGACACACATGACTCATGTGTTCATAAGTGCTTCTCTTTGGGGTTGTGTAGCTTGTGGGTTCTTCTTGAGAAAACTACCTAGACAAATGCCGAGACAATCACTTTCTATCATTACATATTTGTAGTAGCTAGAGGAAGTTTATTGATGGAGTCTAGCTACATGCCACAATGCAGCAAATAGGTTGAACTGAGAAAAGTCATTCTAATTTAAGTGGCCACTCAACAACTGCTAAAGGCGTACAAATGTTTAAGGTGTTCAGAGAGAAAGCCACTGTATTCTTAGAATAGTCGAGGCCAAGTAAACAGAAACAAAGAGGGTGGGGTTGAGTGAATATGGCTGTACTGAGAATTTAAGATGAGACACATCCGTACTATAACTTTAGCATTGACTTAACTGTTGCAGTCCAGTAAAATTGCTACTTGTTGAGGCAGTTTTGCTTGATTAAAGTAAACTGAATACCGCTTGAGGCTATATTTTGTTGTATGAATCCTCTCTAGATCACCCCAAACAAAGACACTGATGGACACAGTGTTCATAAGTGCTTCTCTTTGGGGTTGTCTTGGTTGTGACTTCTTCAACAGAAATAATGCTGGACAAATGCAACATATTTTTCCTAATTTTCACCACTAGCTACAGGCATGAATTTATCAACATTACCAGCTTACAAATGACTTGAGTTCTGAATGCAGTAAGTGCTACTTGTTGGGAGTAGTATTGGTGGCCTCTGAAGTCCCAGCTTCATTTAGAAAGACTTATTTGAGAAATTCTGAATTTTGTCAGTGGGTTAAGAACACTGTCATGTTTTTTAAGACATATGAATTACAGTTTTGCTTGACAATAGCAACTGAATATCTTCAATGCCATATTTTACAAGAATCCCTCTCAGATCACCTCAAATGGAGAATTTAAGATGAGCACATCCGTGTAAGAAACATCACATGCACAGCTGCTGGTTCGCAGTGCAGAGGACACCAGAAAGAAGCATTTGGACTATGGACAAATGTATAAGCACAGAAGACTGATCACTGTAAGTCTTTGAAAGTTGAGTTGCTGACCTGTGAAGTCCCAGCTTCATTTACAAAGACTTATTTGAGCAATTCTGCATTTTGTCAGTGGGTTAAGAATACTGGCATGTTTATCTTGAGCATTAACTTGACTGTTGTATTCAGTAAGCGCTACTATGTAAATTGATTACTCTGCCAATTGCAGAGGTATTGCAGGTATTGAGACAAGGCTTTTATGATATCTATCCTTAACCTAATCTTACTGTATATCTTACCTTAAATGTGATCTGTCCCTGGCTAACAGCACCTGCCTGACGTGGCAGGGGACCAGGCTGCATGACGTCCTGCAGTCCCTGGATCAAGAAACGTTACAGCCACCTCACCGATGGTGGAACTGTAAAAGAGCAAAAACATGACAATGAACTCCATAAACTGCCATGTTCAAAACAGGCGCATTAAAACACAAAGTAATATCTGCATTTACAAAGGTCAATCAGCTAGTTTAACAAAGTAACTGCAAATACTGTAATATGGGGCAGGGGCATGATGGGAATTATGACATAATTTTTAAAAAACCCACTTCAATTAAAATCAGCCTTTTTATATTAATTTCAATCAACTCAATGTTCTCTCTATTTGGGATTTTATAAATATAATCCTTATGTTTTATTTCTTTTATTATTAACTACAATGGGTGCATTTTATTTGAAATTTAATTAGTTGTCTCAAAATCAAAAACACAATCATATTGAATGTATTTTATCTAATACATTAATTCAAATCCACATGAGCACAGAATCATTTCTTACAGTGAAGTGACCCTGTGACCATGACGCCCTCCACCTAGCTGACTATCTACCTGTGACCACACACATGCAAGGTCTCATATCATGTATAAACGTGTTATTTGCTCAGATGTACGGTATGTGTGCAAAAATCTGTATTACCACATGACTTCAATGACAGATTGACCTCTCCTTCTGCTATTTGAGAATTAAATTACATTAGCTTTCGATCCACCACGACTCAGAGCTTTGGGCGATTCATTACCCATTGTGTTAATTTACACTGAGACAAACTGACAAACAACTAAAAGTCTTCAATATGTATGTTACTTCTGCCCCAAAGGTCTCCAATTAAAATTTCCAGCAGCAGTGGTCAAAAATCACACTGACAGCAAC
>JAQQSB010001605.1:0-31879 GCA_029721515.1 Synanceia verrucosa | reverse complement strand
CCTCCTCCTGGTGTATGTCCTGGAGTTTCTTGGGTCAGAGAGGAGGAACTGGTCTTATCTGTTTATTCTGCCAGTCATAAAACTTAAGCCTTAAGCACTTAGGTGCCACATAGTGTCAGATGGATTTCCTGGGAAGATACTCAGAAATGAGAAGAGTTAAGTTCATTATTTATGCTCATTAATATGCTACAAGAGGAACGAGCGAGATTAACCGGTGCACGCAGGGTCCATTTACATTGATATTTCATTCTTAATATATTATTGATTAGTAGTTTATTTAGTTTATATATTATTAGTAATAGTTTATATATTATTGACTAATAAATTGTCATTTTACTTTTTAATGATTTCCCACTTTGATTGTTTTTTGTTTTCATTTCAATGCAATAACAATATTTAACTAGACTAAAAATTCCTGAAGAAATTTTAATATGTGCCTGCACACATGACGCCGGACCCACGCGACGCCGGGCCATGTAGGCCCAGCCTGATGCATGCTGACCCTCTCCTGCACCGAAGCACGCACTTCGTGCGTGCCTGTCCCAGGTTCATGTTGAAAACAAACACACCTTGTTTCCTGTGACGCTTAAATCAGAGTTTGGGGCTTTTACTTTGAAAGGATAGTGATCTCCACAGCTTCCTGTGAGGGAAAAAGTTACCCCTCCGAAGTTTGGGGCTTTTATTTTGAAAAAACAGACTTTTATTTTGAAGGAAACAGCCTGACCTTCCTGTCTGTGTGTGTGAATCAATGATGTCACCCACTCTCTGTATCATCAGCATTGACCTATGCATCATATCACAGACAGGGTCCCTTCAGTTCAAATACCACACACACACAGCTGCTCTGTCACACTATGCTTCTGATTATGAGCTGACCTGTCGAATCACCTCTCGTATAAAAAAAACTATAAGCAGTAGAGCTTAGATTTTTGCCTGTGAATGATGCTGTGGCGATGGAAGTTCATGCATATCACCTAATTCTGCTGGCCACCCCTGCATGGCTTCAACACCCCATGGGGCACCCCTATGGAAAAGTCTAGGCGCGCCCCTGGTCTGTCCCCCACACTGGCTCTCACTGACTGCCATTGATTTCAAGCTGAGTCACACCCTGCTGAACTCCTCTAAATAACTCCCCAACCGTAAGGCGTACAGCTTTGGGGTTTGGACCGTAGGCGGCAGGAGCTCGCGAGGATCGCAGCGATGTAAATTTTATGTCTCTGGCCCACTCAGAAGCCCGTCAGCGGCAGGTTAAACACAAGAGGTTTTCCTGCTTTCTCACGCCTTTTCCTCTGAAAATTAACATTGGGCCCAATGGAGAGATTTTTGGAGGTGCTGCCCTAATTAAGGGTCTGGAGCCAAAACCATAAATCTCAGAGACACAAGAGACACATCGCTACGACCGGGACGAAATTTCCAACGTTTTGCTGTAAAAATTATGTCAGTGGAGTGAACGTGGCCCTCACAATCGCGATTTAAAAATATTTTTTTCAGACGATTCTGAAACTGCTCTCCACTCTAGGTGTGTAGTTCTCCCACTCTAGTGCACGCAATAGACACCCATGTTAAAGGCTGATTTTTGAAGATTTCATGGTCTGGAAAAAGTTGAAATGCTGAAGAAACTATACATTTTTTTAATTGAAAATTAAATTAAAGGAAAATTTGCTGCGTTTTGAAAGTTGAATGGAGTTTCTAGGTGAAAGTATGAGGGAGCTGTGACTGTTTGTTTGCTGAAGAAAAAAGTTTGACGTCTGACCCTTTCCCCATTCATTCCTATGGGACTTTTTTCGGCGGTTTTTGGGGTCTAGCGTCGCCATGGTAACGGCTTTGACGGAGAAAAGTAATAGCCATCGTGGCACGATCGAGACGCACGATTTGATATATCTCATGCCTGGGTGCACCTTACGGTACGACCCGCATTAATTGCCGAAGAAGTGGCTATAATAAAAATAATAACTAGACTAAAAATTCCTGAAGAAATTTTAATATGTGCCTGCACACATGACGCCGGACCCACGCGACGCCGGGCCATGTAGGCCCAGCCTGATGCATGCTGACCCTCTCCTGCACCGAAGCACGCACTTCGTGCGTGCCTGTCCCAGGTTCGTGTTGAAAACAAACACGCCGAAGCACGCACTACGTGCGTGCCTGTCCCAGGTTCATGTTGAAAACAAACACAGCTTTTTTCCTGTGACACTTAAATCAGAGTTTGGGGCTTTTACTTTGAAAGGATAGTCATCTCCACAGCTTCCTGTGAGGAAAAAAGTTACCCCTCCGAAGTTTGGGGCTTTTATTTTGAAAAACCAGACTTTTATTTTGAAGGAAACAGCCTGAGCTTCCTGTCTGTGTGTGTGATCAATGATGTCATCCACTCTCTGTATCATTGGTAATGGGCAATCAGAAGCCTGTATCATATCATCACTTAATCTCTATATGTGTGTCTATGTGGTTCTGATACACACACACCAACAACCAGTCACACTCTGCCACTGATGATGAGCTGACCTGTCGAATCACCTCTCGTATAAAAAAAACTATAAGGAGTAGAGCTTAGATTTTTGTATGTGAATGATGCTATGGTGATGGAGGTTCATTCATATCACCTAATTCTGCTGGCCACCCTTGCATGGCTTCAACACCCCAAGGGGCACCCCTATGGAAAAGTCTAGGTGCGCCCCTGGTCTGTCTCCCACACTGGCTCTCACTGACTGCCATTGATTTCAAGCTGAGTCAGACCCTTCCGAACTCCTCTAAATAACTCCCCAACCGTAAGGCGCACAGCTTTGGGTTTTGGACCGTAGGCGGCAGGAGCTCGCGAGGATCGCAGCGATGTAAATTTTATGTCTCTAGCCCACTCAGAAGCCCGTCAGCGGCAGGTTAAACACAAGAGGTTTTCCTGCTTTCTCACGCCTTTTCCTCTGAAAATTAACATTGGGCCCAATGGAGAGATTTTTGGAGGTGCTGCCCTAATTAAGGGTCTGGAGCCAAAATCATAAATCTCAGAGACATAAGAGACACATCGCTACGACCGGGACGAAATTTCCAACGTTTTGCTGTAAAAATTATGTCGGTGGAGTGAACGTAGCCCTCAAAATCGCGATTTAAAAAAAAAAAATCTGACGATTCTGAAACTGCTCTCCACTCTAGGTGTGTAGTTGTGTCACTCTAGTGCACGCAATAGACACCCATGTTAAGCTCTGATTTTTGACATTTTCCAGGCTCCGAATAAATCGATCTGACGGACAAACGGTTCATTTTATGACAAGATGATGAATTATGAAAATGTAGTCAGGTAAATTTGCTGCGTTTTGCAAGTTGAATGGAGTTTCTAGGTGAAAGTATGAGGGAGCTGTGACTGTTTGTTCGGTGAAGCCCCAAAGTTTGAAGTCTGACCTCGCTCCCATTCATTTCAATGAGAAATTTTCGTCGGTTTTTGGGGTCTAGCGTCGCCATGGTAACAGTTTTGACGGAGAAAAGTAATAGCCATCGTGGCACGATCGAGACGCACGATTTGATATATGTCATGCCTGGGTGCACCTTACGGTACGACCCGCATTAATTGCCGAAAATGTGTCTATAATAATAATAAAAAAAATAAACTCCCGTCCTGAATACTAATAAGCGCGTTGCTGGCTTAAAACACAGTGTTTTTTATGGTGTTTGGATGGATTTTTTTGGTGGTTTTTGATATTTTTTATCATTTTCCATCATTTATGTGTGTTTTGGACCTACCACAAGCATTCATGGCAGGCTTCGCCTGCCATGAATGCTAAGACACTTGGGGCCTCCCCCCCAAAAGGAATAGTAATATGTGCCGCCGTGCTCGCAAGGCTGGCTTCGCCAGCCTTGCTCGACGGCAGGCACATAACTAGACTAAAATTCCTGAAGAAATTTTAATATGTGCCTGCACACATGACGCCGGACCCACGCGACGCCGGGCCATGTAGGCCCAGCCTGATGCATGCTGACCCTCTCCTGCACCGAAGCACGCACTACGTGCGTGCATGTCCCAGGTTCATGTTGAAAACAAACACACCTTGTTTCCTGTGATGATCAAATCAGAGTTCGGGGCTTTTATTTTGAAAGGACAGTCATGGCCACAGCTTCCCGTGAGGAAAAAAGTTACCCCTCCGAAGTTTGGGGCTTTTATTTTGAAAAAACAGACTTTTATTTTGAAGGAAACAGCCTGAGCTTCCTGTCTGTGTGTGTGAATCAATGATGTCACCCACTCTCTGTATCATCAGCATTGACCTATGCATCATATCACAGACAGGGTCCCTTCAGTTCAAATACCACACACACACACAGCTGCTCTGTCACACTATGCTTCTGATTATGAGCTGACCTGTCGAATCACCTCTCGTATAAAAAAAACTACAAGGAGTAGAGCTTAGATTTTTGCATGTGAATGATGCTATGGTGATGGAGGTTCATGCATATCACCTAATTCTGCTGGCCACCCCTGCATGGCTTCAACACCCCATGGGGCACCCCTATGGAAAAGTCTAGGCACGCCCCTGGTCTGTCCCCCACACTGGCTCCCACTGACTGCCATTGATTTCAAGCTGAGTCGGACCCTGTCAAACTCCTCTGAATAACTCAAGAACCGTAAGGAGTACGGCTTTGGGGTTTGGACGAGAGGCGGCAGGAGCTCGCGAGGATCGCAGCGATGTAAACTTTATGTCTCTAGCCCACTCAGAAGCCCGTCAGCGGCAGGTTAAACACAAGAGGTTTTCCTGCTTTCTCACGCCTTTTCCTCTGAAAATTAACATTGGGCCCAATGGAGAGATTTTTTGAGGTGCTGCCCTAATTAAGGGTCTGGAGCCAAAACCATAAATCTCAGAGACATAAGAGACACATCGCTACGACCGGGACGAAATTTCCAACGTTTTGCTGTAAAAATTATGTCGGTGGAGTGAACGTAGCCCTCACAATCGCGATTTAAAAATATTTTTTTCAGACGATTCTGAAACTGCTCTCCACTCTAGGTGTGTAGTTCTCCCACTCTAGTGCACGCAATAGACACCCATGTTAAAGGCTGATTTTTGAAGATTTCATGGTCTGGAAAAAGTTGAAATGCTGAAGAAACTATACATTTTTTTAATTGAAGATGAATTATGAATATGTGGCCAGGAAAATTTGCTGCGTTTTGAAAGTTGAATGGAGTTTCTAGGTGAAAGTATGAGGGAGCTGTGACTGTTTGTTTACTGAAGAAAAAAGTTTGAAGTCCGACCCGTTCCCCATTCATTCCTATGGGACTTTTTTCGGCGGTTTTTGGGGTCTAGCGTCGCCATGGTAACACTTTTGACGGAGAAAAGTAATAGCAGCCGTGGCACGATCGAGACGCACGATTTGATATATGTCATGCCTGGGTGCACCTTACGGTACGACCCGCATTAATTGCCGAAGGTGCGTCTATAATAAAAATAATAACTAGACAAAAAATTCCTGAAGAAATTTTAATATGTGCCTGCACACATGACGCCGGACCCACGCGATGCCGGGCCATGTAGGCCCAGCCTGATGCATGCTGACCCTCTCCTGCACCGAAGCACGCACTTCGTGCGTGCCTGTCCCAGGTTCATGTTGAAAACAAACACACCGAAGCACGCACGTAGTGCGTGCCTGTCCCAGGTTCCTGTTGCAAACAAACACACCTTGTTTCCTGTGAAGATCAAATCAGAGTTCGGGGCTTTTATTTTGAAAGGACAGTCATGGCCACAGCTTCCCGTGAGGAAAAAGTTACCCCTCTGAAGTTGGGGGCTTTATTTTGAAAACAGACTTTTATTTTGAAGGAAACAGCCTGAGCTTCCTGTCTGTGTGTGTGATCAATGATGTCACCCACTCTCTGTATCATCAGCATTGACCTATGCATCATATCACAGACAGGGTCCCTTCAGTTCAAATACCACACACACACACAGCTGCTCTGTCACACTATGCCTCTGATTATGAGCTGACCTGTCGAATCACCTCTCGTATAAAAAAAACTATAAGGAGTAGAGCTTAGATTTTTGCATGTGAATGATGCTATGGTGATGGAGGATCATGCATATCACCTAATTCTGCTGGCCACCCCTGCATGGCTTCAACACCCCATGGGGCACCCCTATGGAAAAGTCTAGGCGCGCCCCTGGTCTGTCCCCCACACTGGCTCCCACTGACTGCCATTGATTTCAAGCTGAGTCAGACCCTGTTGAACTCCTCTGAATAACTCAAGAACCGTAAGGAGTACGGGTTTGGGGTTTGGACGAGAGGCGGCAGGAGCTCGCGATGATCGCAGCAGTGTAAATTTTATGTCTCTAGCCCGCTCAGAAGGCAGACAGTGGCAAGTTAAACACAAGAGGTTTTCCTGCTTTCTCACGCCTTTTCCTCTGAAAATTAACATTGGGCCCAATGGAGAGATTTTTGGAGGTGCTGCCCTAATTAAGGGTCTGGAGCCAAAACCATAAATCTCAGAGACATAAGAGACACATCGCTACGACGGGGACGAAATTTCCAACGTTTTGCTGTAAAAATTATGGTGGTGGAGTGAACGTAGCCCTCACAATCGCAATTTAAAAATATTTTTTTCAGACGATTCTGAAACTGCTCTCCACTCTAGGTGTGTAGTTCTCCCACTCTAGTGCACGCAATAGACACCCATGTTAAAGGCTGATTTTTGAAGATTTCATGGTCTGGAAAAAGTTGAAATGCTGAAGAAACTATACATTTTTTTAATTGAAGATGAATTATGAATATGTTGCCAGGAAAATTTGCTGCGTTTTGAAAGTTGAATGGAGTTTCTAGGTGAAAGAATGAGGGAGCTGTGACTCTTTGTTCGATGAAGAAAAAAATTTGAAATCCGACCCTTTCCCCATTCATTCCTATGGGACTTTTTTCGGCGGTTTTTGGGGTCTAGCGTCGCCATGGTAACGGCTTTGACGGAGAAAAGTAATAGCACTCATCACACGATCGAGACGCACGTTTTGATATATGTCATGCCTGGGTGCACCTTACGGTACGACCCGCATTAATTGCCGAAAATGTGTCTATAATAAAAATAATAATAAGAAAAAAAATAAACCCTCGTCCTGAATACTAATATACTGCGTTGCTGGCTTAAAACACTGTGTTTTTAAGGTGTTTGGATGAATTTTTTGGGATTTTTTGGGTTATTTTATCTATTTACATCATATATGTGTGTTTTGGACCCACTACAAGCATTCATGGCAGGCTTCGCCTGCCATGAATGCTAAGACACTTGGGGAACCCCCCCAAAAGGAATAGTAATATGTGCCGCCGTGCTCGCAAGGCTGGCTTCGCCAGCCTTGCTCGACGGCAGGCACATAACTAGACTAAAAATTCCTGAAGAAATTTTAATATGTGCCTGCACACATGACGCCGGACCCACGCGACGCCACACGCCACGAGGCCCAGCCTGATGCATGCTGACCCTCTCCTGCACCGAAGCACGCACTTCGTGCGTGCCTGTCCCAGGTACGTGTTGAAAACAAACACGCCGAAGCACGCACTACGTGCGTGCCTGTCCCAGGTTCCTGTTGCAAACAAACACACCTTGTTTCCTGTGAAGCTTAAATCAGAGTTTGGGGCTTTTATTTTGAAAAATCAGACTTTTATTTTGAAGGAAACAGCCTGAGCTTCCTGTCTGTGTGTGATCAATGATGTCATCCACTCTCTGTATCTCTGGTAATGGTCAATCAGAAGCCTGTATCATATCATCACTTAATCTCTATATGTGTGTCTATGTGGATCCCCCATCTGACACACACACACCAACATCCAGTCACACTCTGCCACTGATTATGAGCTGACCTGTCGAATCATCTCTCATATAAAAAAACTACAAGGAGTAGAGCTTAGATTTTTGTATGTGAATGATGCTGTGGTGATGGAGGTTCATGCATATCACCTAATTCTGCTGGCCACCCCTGCGTGGCTTAGACACCTCATGGGGCACCCCTATGGAAAAGTCTAGGCGCGCCCCTGGTCTGTCTCCCACACTGGCTCCCACTGACTGCCATTGATTTCAAGCTGAGTCGGACCCTGCCAAACTCCTCTGAATAACTCAAGAACCGTAAGGATTACGGCTTTAGGGTTTGGACGAGAGGCGGCAGGAGCTCGCGATGATCGCAGCGGTGTAAATTTTATGTCTCTAGCCCACTCAGAAGGCAGACAGCGGCAAGTTAAACACAAGAGGTTTTTCTCCTTTTTCAGATTTTTTTCTCTGAAAATTAACATTTGACCCTATGGAGAGAATTTTGGGAGGTGTTGCCCTAATTAAGGGTCTGGAGCCAAAACCATAAATCTCAGAGACAGAAGAGACACATCGCTACGACCAGGACGAAATTTCCAACGTTTTGCTGTAAAAATTATGTCAGTGGAGTGAAGATAGCCCTCGCAATCGCGATTTCAAAATATTTTTTTCTGACATTTCTGAAACTGCTCCCCACTCTAGCCCCACTCTAGCCCCGAACATTCCATGCAATACACACCCATGTTAAACTCTGATTTTCTGAAGATTTCATGGTCTGAAATGAGTTGAAATGCTGAATAAACAATACATTTTCTGACATGATGACGAATTATGAATATGTTGCCAGGAAAATTTGCTGCGTTTTGAAAGTTGAATGGAGTTTCTAGGTGAAAGTATGTGGGAGCTGTGACTGTTTGTTCGGTGAAGAAAAAAGTTTGAAGTCTGACCTTTTCCCCATTCATTCCTATGGGACTTTTTTCGGTGGTTTTTGGGGTCTAGCGTCGCCATGGTAACGGCTTTGACGGAGAAAAGTAATACCACCCCTCACACGATCGAGACGCACGTTTTGATATATCATATGCCTGGGTGCACCTTACGGTACGAGCCGCATTAATTGCCGAAAATCCCGTCTATAATAATAATAAAAAAAACTAGACTAAAAATTCCTGAAGAAATTTTAATATGTGCCTGCACACATGACGCCGGACCCACGCGACGCCGGGCCATGTAGGCCCAGCCTGATGCATGCTGACCCTCTCCTGCACCGAAGCACGCACTACGTGCGTGCCTGTCCCAGGTTCGTGTTGAAAACAAACACACCTTGTTTCCTGTGACGCTTAAATCAGAGTTTGGGGCTTTTACTTTGAAAGGATAGTCATCTCCACAGCTTCCTGTGAGGAAAAAAGTTACCCCTCCGAAGTTTGGGGCTTTTATTTTGAAAAAACAGACTTTTATTTTGAAGGAAACAGCCTGAGCTTCCTGTCTGTGTGTGTGAATCAATGATGTCACCCACTCTCTGTATCATTGGTAATGGGCAATCAGAAGCCTGTATCATACCATCACTTAATCTCTATATGTGTGTCTATGTGGATCTGATACACACACACCAACAACCAGTCACACTCTGCCACTGATGATGAGCTGACCTGTCGAATCACCTCTCGTATAAAAAAAACTATAAGCAGTAGAGCTTAGATTTTTGCATGTGAATGATGCTATGGTGATGGAGGTTCATGCATATCACCTAATTCTGCTGGCCACCCCGGCATGGCTTCAACACCCCATGGGGCACCCCTATGGAAAAGTCTAGGCGCGCCCCTGGTCTGTCCCCACACTGGCTCTCACTGACTGCCATTGATTTCAAGCTGAGTCAGACCCTGCCGAACTCCTCTAAATAACTCCCCAAGCGTAAGGCGTACAGCTTTGGGGTTTGGACCGTAGGCGGCAGGAGCTCATGAGGATCGCAGCGATGTAAATTTTATGTCTCTAGCCCACTCGGAAGCCTGTCAGCGTGCAGGTTAAACACAAGAGGTTTTCCTGCTTTCTCACGCCTTTTCCTCTGAAAATTAACATTGGGCCCAATGGAGAGAATTTTGGGAGGCGCTGCCCTAATTAAGGGTCTGGAGCCAAAACCATAAATCTCAGAGACATAAGAGACACATCGCTACGACCGGGACGAAATTTCCAACGTTTTGCTGTAAAAATTATGTCGGTGGAGTGAACGTAGCCCTCACAATCGCGATTTAAAAAAAAAAACTCAGACGATTCTGAAACTGCTCTCCACTCTAGGTGTGTAGTTCTCCCACTCTAGTGCACGCAATAGACACCCATGTTAAAGGCTGATTTTTGAAGATTTCATGGTCTGGAAAAAGTTGAAATGCTGAAGAAACTATACATTTTTTTAATTGAAGATGAATTATGAATATGTTGCCAGGAAAATTTGCTGCGTTTTGAAAGTTGAATGGAGTTTCTAGGTGAAAGTATGAGGGAGCTGTGACTGTTTGTTTGCTGAAGAAAAAAGTTTGACGTCTGACCCTTTCCCCATTCATTCCTATGGGACTTTTTTCGGCGGTTTTTGGGGTCTAGCGTCGCCACGGTAACGGCTTTGACGGAGAAAAGTAATAGCCATGGTGGCACGATCGAGACGCACGATTTGATATATCTCATGCCTGGGTGCACCTTACGGTACGACCCGCATTAATTGCCGAAGAAGTGGCTATAATAAAAATAATAACTAGACTAAAAATTCCTGAAGAAATTTTAATATGTGCCTGCACACATGACGCCGGACCCACGCGACGCCGGGCCATGTAGGCCCAAGCCTGATGCATGCTGACCCTCTCCTGTCCCAGGTTCATGTGGAAAACAAACACACCGAAGCACGCACTACGTGCGTGCCTGTCCCAGGTTCCTGTTGCAAACAAACACACCTTGTTTCCTGTGAAGATCAAATCAGAGTTCGGGGCTTTTATTTTGAAAGGACAGTCATGGCCACAGCTTCCCGTGAGGAAAAAAGTTACCCCTCTGAAGTTGGGGGCTTTTATTTTGAAAAAACAGACTTTTATTTTGAAGGAAACAGCCTGAGCTTCCTGTCTGTGTGTGTGATCAATGATGTCATCCACTCTCTGTATCATTGGTAATGGGCAATCAGAAGCCTGTATCATATCATCACTTAATCTCTATATGTGTGTCTATGTGGATCTGATACACACACACCAACAACCAGTCACACTCTGCCACTGATGATGAGCTGACCTGTCGAATCACCTATCGTATAAAAAAAACTATAAGCAGTAGAGCTTAGATTTTTGCATGTGAATGATGCTATGGTGATGGAGGTTCATGCATATCACCTAATTCTGCTGGCCACCCCTGCATGGCTTCAACACCCCATGGGGCACCCCTATGGAAAAGTCTAGGCGCGCCCCTGGTCTGTCCCCAACACTGGCTCCCACTGACTGCCATTGATTTCAAGCTGAGTCGGACCCTGTCAAACTCCTCTGAATAACTCAAGAACCGTAAGGAGTACGGCTTTGGGGTTTGGACTGGAGGTGGCAGGAACTCGCGAGGATCGCAGCGGTGTAAATTTCATGTCTCTAGCCCACTCAGAAGCCCGTCAGCGGCAGGTTAAACACAAGAGGTTTTCCTGCTTTCTCACGCCTTTTCCTCTGAAAATTAACATTGGGCCCAATGGAGAGAATTTTGGGAGGTGCTGCCCTAATTAAGGGTCTGGAGCCAAAACCATAAATCTCAGAGACATAAGAGACACATCACTACGACCGGGACAAAATTTCCAACATTTTGCTGTAAAAATTATGTCGGTGGAGTGAACGTAGCCCTCACAATCGCAATTTAAAAATATTTTTTTCAGACGATTCTGAAACTGCTCTCCACTCTAGGTGTGTAGTTGTGTCACTCTAGTGCACGCAATAGACACCCATGTTAAGCTCTGATTTTTGAAGATTTCATGGTCTGGAAAAAGTTGAAATGCTGAAGAAACTATACATTTTTTTAATTGAAGATGAATTATGAATATGTTGCCAGGAAAATTTGCTGCGTTTTGAAAGTTGAATGGAGTTTCTAGGTGAAAGCATGAGGGAGCTGTGACTGTTTGTTCACTGAAGAAAAAAGTTTGAAATCCAACCCCTTCCCCATTCATTCCTATGGGACTTTTTTCGGCGGTTTTTGGGGTCTAGCGTCACCATGGTAACGGCTTTGACGGAGAAAAGTAATAGCAGCCGTGGCACGATCGAGACGCACGTTTTGATATATGTCATGCCTGGGTGCACCTTACGGTACGAGCCGCATTAATTGCCGAAGAAGTGTCTATAATAAAAATAATAATAAAAAAGAAACCCTCGTCCTGAATACTAATATACGCGTTGCTGGCTAAAACACAGTGTTTTTATGATGTTTGGATGGATTTTTTGGGTATTTTTTGGTATTTTTTATCATTTTACATCATATATGTGTGTTTTGGACCTCCTACAAGCATTTATGGCAGGCTTCGCCTGCCATAAATGCTAAGACACTTGGGGCCTCCCCCCCAAAAGGAATAGTAATATGTGCCGCCGTGCTCGCAAGGCTGGCTTCGCCAGCCTTGCTCGACGGCAGGCACATAACTAGAAGAGCAATTGCTGAAGCAATTGCGGGTGTGAATGCCCGCAGCTGAAGCTACGCTGCTGAATGCTAATGCTGGGTTGAATGTATGAATGAGAATGAATTGTACGAATTGAAATTTTGAAAATGAAAGCTGAAGCCAAACTGCTGAATGCTGGGTTGAATGTTTGAATGAGAATGAATTGTATGAATTGAAACTTTGAAAATAAAAGCCTAAGCAAACTGCTGAATGCTGGGTTGAATGGTTGAATGAGAATGAATTGTATGAATAGAAACTTTGAAAATAAAAGCCTAAGCAAACTGCTGAATGCTGGGTTGAATGTAGTAGTATGAAGGTTAAGCAGAATGAATGTTGAAAAATTATGAATGTATAATCCATGAATTTGAATTTAAAAGCTGAATGGTGAAATATATACATGGTGAAGTATATAATTAGCATTGACCAATCAGAAGCCTGTATCACAGACATGCTCACTGCAGACCAAGTGCCACACACAGAGCTGGGCCGTTTCCATGGAGACGGCCCCTCCCTTCTCACTCCCTCTCCCTGCCCCAGCCTCTGTCCCCATAGACTGCCATTCATTTGAACTGAGTCAGACCCTGCCGAACTCCTCTGAATAACTCCAAAACCGTAAGGAGTACAGCTTTGGGGTTTGGACCGTGGGCGGCAGGAGCTCGCAACGATCGCAGCGATGTAAATTTTATGTCTCTAGCCCACTCAGAAGGCTGACAGCGGCAGGTTAAACACAAGAGGTTTTTCTGCTCTCTCACGCCTTTTCCTCTGAAATTTAACATTGCAGTCTATGGAGGGATTCTTGGAGGTGCCGCCTTAATTAAGGGTCTGGAGCCAAAACTATAAACCTCAGAGACACGAGAGACACATCACTACGACCGGGACGAAATTTCCAACGTTTTGATGTATAAATTATGCCGGTGGGGCGTACGTAGCCTTCGCAATGGCCGTTTCAAAATATTTTTTCAGCTGATGCAGTAGCTGCTCTCCACTCTAGGTGTGTAGTTCTCCCACTCTAGTGCACGCAATAGACACCAATGTTAAACTCTGCTTTCCATGGTCTGAAGTAAGGCAAAATGCTGAATAAACTATACATTTTTTTAATAAATGATGAATTATGAAAATGTAGCCAGGAAAATTTGCTGCGTTTTACAAGTTGAATGGAGTTTCTAGGCCCAACTACGAGGAAGCTGTGAGTGTTTGTTCAGTGAGGTTAAATGACTGAAAAAGTCTGAAGCCCCATTCATTTCCTATGGGAAATTTTGAAATGGATTATGGTCCATAACTCGGAAATTATAAGGAATATCAAAATTCTGAATACAAGCACACCATTCCCGGCCGAGCCGGTCGTTTTGGCGCGGGAACGGCATTTCTACGACCAACGGTGCGGGAGGAGTAGCGGTTCAAAGTTTTGAGTAGGGGGGTTTTAAATGTAATACTAGAAGAGCAATTGCTGAAGCAATTGCGGGGTGTGAATGCCCGCAGCTGAAGCTACGCTGCTGAATGCTAATGCTGGGTTGAATGTATGAATGAGAATGAATTTGTATGAATTGAAATTTTGAAAATGAAAGCTGAAGCCAAACTGCTGAATGCTGGGTTGAATGTTTGAATGAGAATGAATTGTATGAATTGAAACTTTGAAAATGAAAGCTGAAGCCAAACTGCTGAACGCTGGGTTGAATGTTTGAAGGAGAATGAATTGTATGAATAGAAACTTTGAAAATAACAGCCTAAGCAAACTGCTGAATGCTGGGTTGAATGTAGTAGTATGAAGGTTAAGCAGAATGAATGTTGAAAAATTATGAATGTATAATCCATGAATTTGAATTTAAAAGCTGAATGGTGAAATATATACATGGTGAAGTATATAATTAGCATTGACCAATCAGAAGCCTGTATCACAGACATGCTCACTGCAGCCCAAGTGCCACACACAGAGCTGGGCCGTTTCCATGGAGACGGCCCCTCCCTTCTCACTCCCTCTCCTTGCACCAGCTTCTGTCCCCTTAGACTGCCATTCATTTGAACTGAGTCAGACCCTGCCAAACTCCTCTAAATAACTCCACAACCGTAAGGAGTACAGCTTTGGGGTTTGGACCGTGGGTGGCAGGAGCTCGCGATGATCGCAGCGATGTGAATTTTATGTCTCTAGCCCACTCAGAAGGCTGACAGCGGCAGGTTAAACACAAGAGGTTTTTCTGCCTTCTCACGCCTTTTCCTCTGAAATTTAACATTGCAGTCTATGGAGGGATTTCTGGAGGTGCCCACCTAATTAAGGGTCTGGAGCCAAAAGTATAAATCTCACAGGCATGAGAGGCACATCGCTACGATCGGGACGAAATTTCCAACGTTTTGATGGATAAATTATGCCGGTGGGACGTACGTAGCCCTCGCAATGGCCGTTTCAAAATATTTTTTCAGCTGATGCAGTAGCTGCTCTCCACTCTAGGTGTGTAGTTCTCCCACTCTAGTGCACGCAATAGACACCAATGTTAAACTCTGCTTTCCATGGTCTGACATAAAGCGAAATGCTGAATAAACTATACATTTTTTTAATAAATGATGAATTATGAAAATGTAGCCAGGAAAATTTGCTGTGTTTTCCAAGTTGAATGGAGTTTCTAAGCCCAACTATGAGGAAGCTGTGAGTGTTTGTTCAGTGAGGTTAAATGACTGAAAAAGTCTGAAGCCCCATTCATTTCCTATGGGAAATTTTGAAATGGATTATGGGCCATAACTCGGAAATTATAAGGAATATCAAAATTCTGAATACAAGCACACCATTCCCGGCCGAGCCGGGTCGTTTTGGCGCTTGGAACGGGCGTTTACGACCAACGGTACGGGAGGAGTAGCGGTTCAAAGTTTTGAGTAGGGGGGTTTTAAATGTAATACTAGAAGAGCAATTGCTGAAGCAATTGCGGGTGTGAATGCCCGCAGCTGAAGCTACGCTGCTGAATGCTAATGCTGGGTTGAATGTATGAATGAGAATGAATTGTACGAATTGAAATTTTGAAAATGAAAGCTGAAGCCAAACTGCTGAATGCTGGGTTGAATGTTTGAAGGAGAATGAATTGTATGAATAGAAACTTTGAAAATAAAAGCCTAAGCAAACTGCTGAATGCTGGGTTGAATGTAGTAGTATGAAGGTTAAGCAGAATGAATGTTGAAAAATTATGAATGTATAATCCATGAATTTGAATTTAAAAGCTGAATGGTGAAATATATACATGGTGAAGTATATAATTAGCATTGACCAATCAGAAGCCTGTATCACAGACATGCTCACTGCAGCCCAAGTGCCACACACAGAGCTGGGCCGTTTCCATGGAGACGGCCCCTCCCTTCTCACTCCCTCTCCCTGCACCAGCATCTGTCCCCATAGACTGCCATTCATTTGAACTGAGTCAGACCCTGCCGAACTCCTCTGAATAACTCCCCAACCGTGAGGAGTACAGCTTTGGGGTTTGGACCGTGGGCGGCAGGAGCTTGCAGCGATCGCAGCGATGTAAATTTTATGTCTCTAGCCCACTCAGAAGGCTGACAGCGGCAGGTTAAACACAAGAGGTTTTTCTGCTTCCTCACGCCTTTTCCTCTGAAATTTAACATTGCAGTCTATGGAGGGATTTCTGGAGGTGCCGCCCTAATTAAGGTTCTGGAGCCAAAAGTATAAATCTCACAGACATGAGAGGCACATCAATACGACCGGACAGAAATTTCCAACGTTTTGATGTATAAATTATGTCGGTGGGGCGACGTAGCCCTAGCAATCGCCATTTCAAAATATTTTTTTCAGCTGATGCAGAAGCTGCTCTCCACTCTAGGTGTGTAGTTCTCCCACTCTAGTGCACGCAATAGACACCAATGTTAAACTCTGCTTTCCATGGTCTGACATAAGGCAAAATGCTGAATAAACTATACATTTTTAAGAAATGATGAATTATGAAAATGTAGCCAGGAAAATTTGCTGCGTTTTACAAGTTGAATGGAGTGTCTAGATGCAACTACGAGGGAGCTGTGAGTGTTTGTTCACTGAGGTTAAATGACTGAGAAACTCTGAAGTCCTGAGCCAGCCCCATTCATTTCCTATGGGAAATTTTGAGATGGATTATGGTCCATAACTCGGAAATTATAAGGAATATCAAAATTCTGAATACAAGCACACCATTCCCGGCCGAGCCGGTCGTTTTGGCGCGGGAACGGCGTTTCTACGACCAACGGTGCGGGAGGAGTAGCGGTTCAAAGTTTTGAGTAGGGGGGTTTTAAATGTAATACTAGAAGAGCAATTGCTGAAGCAATTGCGGGTGTGAATGCCCGCAGCTGAAGCTACGCTGCTGAATGCTGCTGAATGCTGCTGAATGCTGGGTTGAATGTTTGAATGAGAATGAATTGTATGAATTGAAATTTTGAAAATAAAAGCTGAAGCCAAACTGCTAATGCTGGGTTGAATGTAGTAGTATGAAGTAGAATGAATGTTGAAAAATTATGAATGTATAATTCATGAATTTGAATTTAAAAGCTGAATGGTGAAAATGTTTGAATTTTATTCAAAAGTTGAATGTAAATGTGTGCCTGTCCCAGATCCATGTTGCAATCGAACACACCGAAGCACGCACTACGTGCGTGCCTGACTTTGTTTCCTGTGAAGACTCAATCAGAATTCGGGACTTTTATTTTGAAAGGACAGTCATAGACACAGCTTCCTGTGAGGAAACAGTTACCCCTCTGGAGTTTGACCTAATTCTGCTGGCCACCCCTGCATGACTTGGGCCCCCCTTGGGCCCCGGCCCCCCCTTTAAAAAAGTCTAGACACGCCCCTGGTCTGTCTGTGTGTGTGTGATTGATGATGTCATCCACTCTCTGTATCATGAGCATTGATCGATCAGAAGCCTGTATAAGGCCCAGGCAGGGTCACTTGAGGTCAACTGCCAAGAGCTGGGCCGTTTCCATGGAGACGGCCCCTCCCTTCTCACTCCCTCTCCCTGCGCCAGCTTCTGTCCCCTTAGACTGCCATTCATTTGAACTGAGTCAGACCCTGCCGAACTCCTCTAAATAACTCCACAACCGTGAGGAGTACAGCTTTGGGGTTTGGACCGTGGGTGGCAGGAGCTCGCGATGATCGCAGCGATGTAAATTTTATGTCTCTAGCCCACTCAGAAGGCTGACAGCGGCAGGTTAAACACGAGAGGTTTTTCTGCCTCCTCACGCCTTTTCCTCTGAAATTTAACATTGCAGTCTATGGAGGGATTTCTGGAGGTGCCCCCCTAATTAAGGGTCTGGAGCCAAAACTATAAATCTCACAGGCATGAGAGGCACATCGCTACGATCGGGATGAAATTTCCAACGTTTTGATGTATAAATTATGTCAGTGGGGCGTACGTAGCCCTCGCAATCACCGTTTCAAAATATTTTTTCAGCTGATTCAGAAGCTGCTCTCCACTCTAGGTGTGTAGTTCTCCCACTCTAGTGCACGCAATAGACACCCATGTTAAACTCTGCTCTCCATGGTCTGACATAAGGCGAAATGCTGAATAAACTATACATTTTTTTAATAAATGATGAATTATGAAAATGTAGCCAGGAAAATTTCCTGCGTTTTACATGTTGAATGGAGTTTCTAGGCAGAACTACGAGGAAGCTGTGAGCGTTTGTTCAGTGAGGTTCAATGACTGAAAAAGTCTGAAGCCCCATTCATTTCCTATGGGAAATTTTGAAATGGATTATGGGCCATAACTCGGAAAATATAAGGAATATCAAAATTCTGAATACAAGCACACCATTCCCGGCCGAGCCGGTCGTTTTGGCGCGGGAACGGCGTTTCTACGACCAACGGTGCGGGAGGAGTAGCGGTTCAAAGTTTTGAGTAGGGGGGTTTTAAATGTAATACTAGAAGAGCAATTGCTGAAGCAATTGCGGGTGTGAATGCCCGCAGCTGAAGCTACGCTGCTGAATGCTAATGCTGGGTTGAATGTATGAATGAGAATGAATTGTACGAATTGAAATTTTGAAAATAAAAGCCTAAGCAAACTGCTGAACGCTGGGTTGAATGTTTGAAGGAGAATGAATTGTATGAATAGAAACTTTGAAAATAAAAGCCTAAGCAAACTGCTAAATGCTGGGTTGAATGTAGTAGTATGAAGGTTAAGCAGAATGAATGTTGAAAAATTATGAATGTATAATTCATGAATTTGAATTTAAAAGCTGAATGGTGAAATATATACATGGTGAAGTATATAATTAGCATTGACCAATCAGAAGCCTGTATCACAGACATGCTCACTGCAGCCCAAGTGCCACACACAGAGCTGGGCCGTTTCCATGGAGACGGCCCCTCCCTTCTCACTCCCTCTCCCTGCACCAGCATCTGTCCCCATAGACTGCCATTCATTTGAACTGAGTCAGACCCTGCCGAACTCCTCTGAATAACTCCAAAACCGTAAGGAGTACAGCTTTGGGGTTTGGACCGTGGGCGGCAGGAGCTCGCAACGATCGCAGCGATGTAAATTTTATGTCTCTAGTCCACTCAGAAGGCTGACAGCGGCAGGTTAAACACAAGAGGTTTTTCTGCTCTCTCACGCCTTTTCCTCTGAAATTTAACATTGCAGTCTATGGAGGGATTCTTGGAGGTGCCGCCTTAATTAAGGGTCTGGAGCCAAAACTATAAACCTCAGAGACACGAGAGACACATCACTACAACCGGGACGAAATTTCCAACGTTTTGATGTATAAATTATGCTGGTGGGGCGTACGTAGCCCTCGCAATGGCCGTTTCAAAATATTTTTTCAGCTGATGCAGTAGCTGCTCTCCACTCTAGGTGTGTAGTTCTCCCACTCTAGTGCACGCAATAGACACCAATGTTAAACTCTGCTTTCCATGGTCTGAAATAAGGCAAAATGCTGAATAAGCTATACATTTTTTTAATAAATGATGAATTATGAAAATGTAGCCAGGAAAATTTGCTGCGTTTTACAAGTTGAATGGAGTGTCTAGATGCAACTACGAGGGAGCTGTGAGTGTTTGTTCACTGAGGTTAAATGACTGAAAAAGTCTGAAGCCCCATTCATTTCCTATGGGAAATTTTGAAATGGATTATGGTCCATAACTCGGAAATTATAAGGAATATCAAAATTCTGAATACAAGCACACCATTCCCGGCCGAGCCGGTCGTTTTGGCGCTGAACGGCGTTTCTACGACCAACGGTGCGGGAGGAGTAGCGGTTCAAAGTTTTGAGTAGGGGGGTTTTAAATGTAATACTAGAAGAGCAATTGCTGAAGCAATTGCGGGTGTGAATGCCCGCAGCTGAAGCTACGCTGCCGAATGCTAATGCTGGGTTGAACGTATGAATGAGAATGAATTGTATGAATTGAAATTTTGAAAATGAAAGCTGAAGCCAAACTGCTGAATGCTGGGTTGAATGTTTGAATGAGAATGAATTGTATGAATTGAAATTTTGAAAATGAAAGCTGAAGCCAAACTGCTGAATGCTGGGTTGAATGTTTGAAGGAGAATGAATTGTATGAATTGAAATTTTGAAAATGAAAGCTGAAGCCAAACTGCTGAATGCTGGGTTGAATGTAGTAGTATGAAGGTTAAGTAGAATGAATGTTGAAAAATTATGAATGTATAATTCATGAAATTGAATGTAAAAGCTGAATGGTGAAAATGTTTGAATTTAACAATGCTATGTTGAGGGAGGTGCATGCATATCATATAACTCTGCTGGCCACCCCTGACTGACTTGGGCCCCCCCTTGGGCCAGGGCCACCCCTATCAAAAAGTCTAGACGCACCCCTGGTCAGTCTGTATATGAATGATTGCTTATGGCATCCACTCTCTTTATCATGAGCATTGCCCAATCAGAAGGCTGTATCACAGACATGCTCACTGCAGCCCAAGTGCCACACACAGAGCTGGGCCGTTTCCATGGAGACGGCCCCTCCCTTCTCACTCCCTCTCCCTGCACCAGCCTCTGTCCCCATAGACTGCCATTCATTTGAACTGAGTCAGACCCTGCCAAACTCCTCTAAATAACTCCACAACCGTAAGGAGTACAGCTTTGGGGTTTGGACCGTGGGTGGCAGGAGCTCGCGATGATCGCAGCGATGTGAATTTTATGTCTCTAGCCCACTCAGAAGGCTGACAGCGGCAGGTTAAACACAAGGGGTTTTTCTGCCTTCTCACGCCTTTTCCTCTGAAATTTAACATTGCAGTCGATGGAGGGATTTCTGGAGGTGCCTATCTAATTAAGGGTCTGGAGCCAAAACTATAAATCTCACAGGCATGAGAGGCACATCGCTACGATCGGGACGAAATTTCCAACATTTTGATGTATAAATTATGTCAGTGGGGCGTACGTAGCCCTCGCAATCACCGTTTCAAAATATTTTTTCAGCTGATTCAGAAGCTGCTCTCCACTCTAGGTGTGTAGTTCTCCCACTCTAGTGCACGCAATAGACACCCATGTTAAACTCTGCTCTCCATGGTCTGACATAAGGCGAAATGCTGAATAAACTATACATTTTTTTAATAAATGATGAATTATGAAAATGTAGCCAGGAAAATTTCCTGCGTTTTACATGTTGAATGGAGTTTCTAGGCAGAACTACGAGGAAGCTGTGAGCGTTTGTTCAGTGAGGTTCAATGACTGAAAAAGTCTGAAGCCCCATTCATTTCCTATGGGAAATTTTGAAATGGATTATGGGCCATAACTCGGAAAATATAAGGAATATCAAAATTCTGAATACAAGCACACCATTCCCGGCCGAGCCGGTCGTTTTGGCGCGGGAACGGCGTTTCTACGACCAACGGTGCGGGAGGAGTAGCGGTTCAAAGTTTTGAGTAGGGGGGTTTTAAATGTAATACTAGAAGAGCAATTGCTGAAGCAATTGCGGGGTGTGAATGCCCGCAGCTGAAGCTACGCTGCTGAATGCTAATGCTGGGTTGAATGTTTGAATGAGAATGAATTGTATGAATAGAAATTTTGAATATAAAAGCTGAAGCCAAACTGCTGAATGCTGGGTTGAATGTTTGAGTGAGAATGAATTGTATGAATAGAAATTTTGAAAATAAAAGCCTAAGCCAGACTGCTGAATGCTGGGTTGAATGTAGTAGTATGAAGGTTAAGCAGAATGAATGTTGAAAAATTATGAATGTATAATCCATGAATTTGAATGTAAAAGCTGAATGGTGAAAATGTTTGAATTTAATTCTGCTGGCCACCCCTGACTGACTTGGGCCCCCCTTGGGCCAGGGCCACCTATGAAAAAGTCTAGACGCACCCCTGGTCAGTCTGTATATGAATGATTGATTATGGCATCCACTCTCTTTATCATGAGCATTGACCAATCAGAAGCCTGTATCACAGACATGCTCACTGCAGCTCAAGTGCCACACACAGAGCTGGGCCAAGCTTTCCATGGAGACGGCCCTCCCTTCTCACTCCTCTCCCTGCACCAGCCTCTGTCCCCATAGACTGCCATTCATTTGAACTGAGTCAGACCCTGCCAAACTCCTCTAAATAACTCCACAACCGTAAGGAGTACAGCTTTGGGGTTTGGACCGTGGGTGGCAGGAGCTCGCGATGATCGCAGCGATGTGAATTTTATGTCTCTAGCCCACTCAGAAGGCTGACAGCGGCAGGTTAAACACAAGAGGTTTTTCTGCCTTCTCACGCCTTTTCCTCTGAAATTTAACATTGCAGTCTATGGAGGGATTTCTGGAGGTGCCCACCTAATTAAGGGTCTGGAGCCAAAACTATAAATCTCACAGGCATGAGAGGCACATCGCTACGATCGGGACGAAATTTCCAACGTTTTGATGTATAAATTATGTCAGTGGGGCGTACGTAGCTCTCGCAATCGCCGTTTCAAAATATTTTTTCAGCTGATTCAGAAGCTGCTGTCCACTCTAGGTGTGTAGTTCTCCCACTCTAGTGCACGCAATAGACACCAATGTTAAACTCTGCTCTCCATGGTCTGACATAAGGCGAAATGCTGAATAAACTATACATTTTTTTAATAAATGATGAATTATGAAAATGTAGCCAGGAAAATTTGCTGCGTTTTACACGTTGAATGGAGTTTCTAGGCACAACTACGAGGGAGCTGTGAGCGTTTGTTCAGTGAGGTTAAATGACTGAAAAAGTCTGAAGGCCCATTCATTTCCTATGGGAAATTTTGAGATGGATTATGGTCCATAACTCGGAAATTATAAGGAATATCAAAATTCTGAATACAAGCACACCATTCCCGGCCGAGCCGGTCGTTTTGGCTGAACGGCGTTTCTACGACCAACGGTGCGGGAGGAGTAGCGGTTCAAAGTTTTGAGTAGGGGGTTTTAAATGTAATACTAGAAGAGCAATTGCTGAAGCAATTATGGGTGTGAATGCCCGCAGCTGAAGCTACGCTGCTGAATGCTGCTGAATGCTGCTGAATGCTGGGTTGAATGTTTGAATGAGAATGAATTGTATGAATTGAAATTTTGAAAATAAAAGCTGACGCCAAACTGCTAATGCTGGGTTGAATGTAGCAGTATGAAGGTGAAGTAGAATGAATGTTGAAAAATTATGAATGTTTAATTCATGAATTTCAATTTAAAAGCTGAATGGTGAAAATGTTTGAATTTAACACATTTGAAAATGTTTGAATTTAATTCTGCTTGCCACCCCTGATTGACTTGGGCCCCCCTTGGGCCAGGGCCACCCCTATGAAAAAGTCTAGACACACCCCTGGTCAGTCTGTATATGAATGATTGATTATGGCATCCACTCTCTTTATCATGAGCATTGACCAATCAGAAGCCTGTATCACAGACATGCTCACTGCAGCTTAAGTGCCACACACAGAGCTGGGCTGCTTCCATGGAGACGGCCCTCCCTTCTCACTCCCTCTCCTTGCACCAGCTTCTGTCCCCTTAGACTGCCATTCATTTGAACTGAGTCAGACCCTGCCAAACTCCTCTAAATAACTCCAAAACCGTGAGGAGTACAGCTTTGGGGTTTGGACCGTGGGCAGGAGGAGCTCGCGATGATCGCAGCGGTGTAAATTTCATGTCTCTAGCCCACTCAGAAGGCTGACAGCGGCAGGTTAAACACAAGAGGTTTCTCTGCTTCCTCACGCCTTTTCCTCTGAAAATTAACATTGCAGTCGATGGAGGGATTTCTGGAGGTGCCGCCTAATTAAGGGTCTGGAGCCAAAACTATAAACCTCACAGACATGAGACACACATCGCTACGATCGGGACAAGATTTCCAACGTTTTGATGTAAAAATTATGTCCGTGGGGTGTACGTAGCCCTCACAATCGCGATTTAAAAATATTTTTTTCAGACGCTTCAGACACTGCTCTCCACTCTAGGTGTGTAGTTCTCCCACTCTAGTGCACGCAATAGACACCCATGTTAAAGGCTGATTTTTGAAGATTTCATGGTCTGAGATATGCTGAAATTGTGAATGAACCGTACATTTTTTGAATTGAAGATGATTTATGAATATGTAGCCAGGGAAATTCACTGCGTTTTGAAAGTTGAATGAAGTTTCTAAGTGAAAGTATGAAGGAGTTATGAAGGTTTGTTCGCTGAAGGAAAATGTTTGAAAATGTCTGAATCTGAAGCTCTCCCATTCATTTCCAATGGGAAAATTTTTTGAATTATTGTTAATAACTCGGAAATTATGAAGGTTATGGTTATGAAAAGTAATAGCACACCATTCCCGATGAAGGCGCACGTTTTGAAGTTCGTTTGAAGTTTCTAGCTTGAAAACTGTGGGAGAAGAAGCGCGAAAAAGTGGGGAAGAATAATAATAATAAAGGTAGGAGAACATAGGTGTGAATGCTTTGGGCATTCACACCAACTAGAAGAGCAATTGCTGAAGCAATGGGTGTGAATGCCTGTAGCTGAAGCCACGCTGCTGAATGCTAATGCTGGGTTGAATGTTTGAATGAGAATGAATTTGTAGGAATAGAAATTTTGAAAATAAAAGCTGAAGCCAAACTGCTGAATGCTGGGTTGAATGTTTGAATGAGAATGAATTGTATGAATAGAAATTTTGAAAATAAAAGCTGAAGCCAAACTGCTGAAGGCTGGGTTGAATGTTTGAATGAGAATGAATTGTATGAATAGAAATTTTGAAAATAAAAGCTGAAGCAAAACTGAAGAATTCTGGGTTGAATGTTTGAATGAGAATGAATTGTATGAATTGAAGTTTTGAAAATAAAAGCTGAAGCCAAACTGCTGAATGCTGGGTTGAATGTTTGAATGAGAATGAATTGTATGAATTGAAGTTTTGAAAATAAAAGCTGAAGCCAAACTGCTGAATGCTGGGTTGAATGTTTGAATGAGAATGAATTGTATGACTTGAAATTTTGAAAATGAAAGCTGAAGCCAAACTGCTGAATGCTGGGTTGAATGTAGTAGTATGAAGGCTAAGTAGAATGAATGTTGAAAAATTATGAATGTATAATTCATGAATTTGACTTTAAAAAGCTGAATGGTGAAAATGTTTGAATTTTATTCAAAAGTTGAATGTAAATGTGTGCCTGTTCGAGATCCATGTTGCAATCAAACACACCGGCACGCACTATGTGCGTGCCTGCTCGAGATACATGTTGCAATCGAACACACCAAAGCACGCACTACATGCGTGCCTGTCCCAGATCCATGTTGCAATCAAACACACAAGCACTTACGCACTACGTATGCCTGTCCCAGATCCATGTTGCAATCGAACATATCAAGCACGCACTACGTCGTGCCTGACTTTGTTTCCTGTGAAGATTAAATCAGAATTTGGGGCTTTTATTTTGAAAGGACAGTCATAGACACAGCTTCCTGTGAGGAAACAGTTACCCCTCTGGAGTTTGACCTAATTCTGCTGGCCACCCCTGCATGACTTGGGCCCCCCTTGGGCCCGGGCCCCCCCTTTAAAAAAGTCTAGACACGCCCCTGGTCTGTCTGTGTGTGTGTGTGTGTGTGTGTGTGTGTGTGTGTGTGTGATTGATGATGTCATCCACTCTCTGTATCATGAGCATTGATCGATCAGAAGCCTGTATAAGCCCCAGGCAGGGTCACTTGAGGTCAACTGCCAAGAGCTGGGCCGTTTCCATGGAGACGGCCCCTCCCTTCTCACTCCCTCTCCCTGCACCAGCTTCTGTCCCCTTAGACTGCCATTCATTTGAACTGAGTCAGACCCTGCCGAACTCCTCTAAATAACTCCCCAACCGTAAGGCGTACGGCTTTGGGGTTTGGACCGTGGGCGGCAGGAGCTCGCGACGATCGCAGCGGTGTCAATTTTATGTCTCTAGCCCACTCAGAAGGCTGACAGCGGCAGGTTAAACACAAGAGGTTTCTCTGCTTCCTCACGCCTTTTCCTCTGAAATTTAACATTGGGCCCAATGGAGAGATTTTTGGAGGTGCCGCCATATTTAAGGGTCTGGAGCCAAAACTATAAACCTGACAGACATGAGAGACACATCGCTACGACCGGGACGAAATTTTCAACGTTTTGATGTAAAAATTATGTCCGTGGGGCGTACCTAGCCCTCACAATCGCGATTTAAAAATATTTTTTTCAGACGATTCAGACACTGCTCTCCACTCTAGGTGTGTAGTTCTCCCACTCTAGTGCACGCAATAGACACCCATGTTAAAGGCTGATTTTTGAAGATTTCATGGTCTGAGATATGATGAAATTGTGAATGAACCGTACATTTTTTGAATTGAAGATGAATTATGAATATGTAGCCAGGAAAATTTCCTGCGTTTTGAAAGTTGAATGAAGTTTCTAAGTCCAATTATGAAGGAGTTATGAAGGTTTGTTCGAGGTTGAAAATTTTTGAAATTTGAAGCTCTCCCCATGCATTTCCAATGGGAAAATTTCGGTGAATTTTTGCCCATAACTCGGAAATTTTGAAGGTTACGGCTATGAAAAGTAATAGCAATAATGTCCCGATGAAGACGCACGTTTTGAAGTTTGTTTGAAGTTTCTAGGTTGAAATTTGTGGGAGAAGAAGCGTGCCAAAAAATGGGGGGGGAAGAAAAATAATAATAAAGAACACAGAATAACATAGGTTGTGAATGCTTCGCATTCACACCCAATAATAGGAAAAAAAAATAAACCCTCGTCCTGAATACTAATAAGCGCGTTGCTGGCTTAAAACACAGCGTTTTTATGATTTTTGGATGGATTTTTTGGGTATTTTTTGGTATTTTTATCATTTTACATCATATATGTGTGTTTTGGACTCCATTACAGCATTCATGGCAGGCTTCGCCTGCCATGAATGCTAAGACACTTGGGGAACCCCCAAAAGGAATAGTAATATGTGCCGCCGCCGTGCAAGGCTGGCTTCAGCCAGCCTGGCTCGACGGCAGGCACATAATAAAAATAAAAAAAAATAAACCCTCGTCCTGGATACTAATAAGCGCTGTTGCTGGCTTAAAACACAGCGTTTTATGATTTTTGGATGGATTTTTGGGTATTTTTGGTATTTTTATCATTTTACATCATATATGTGTGTTTTGGACCTCCTACAAGCATTTATGGCAGGCTTCGCCTGCCATAAATGCTAAGACACTTGGGGCCTCCCCCCCAAAAGGAATAGTAATATGTGCCGCCGTGCTCGCAAGGCTGGCTTCGCCAGCCTTGCTCGACGGCAGGCACATAATAAACCCGGCCGGATAGTAATATACGCGTTGCCAGCCAATACACACTCACTGTATGTTTTTGGGGTGGATTTTTTGGATTTTTAAATTATTTTTCATCATTTATATATGTTTTTGGATTCCTACTACAAGCATTCATGGCAGGCTTCACTGCCATGCATGCTAAGACACTTGGGGAACCCCCAAAGGAATAGTAATATGTGCCGCTGCATACTGCAAAGGCTGGCTTCGCCAGCCTTGCTCGACGGCAGGCACATAATAATAAAAAAGAAACCCTCGTCCTGGATACTAATAAGCGCGTTGCTGGCTAAAACACAGTGTTTTTATGATTTTGGGATGGATTTTTTTGGGATTTTTTGGGTTATTTTATCATTTTACATCATATATGTGTGTTTTGGACCTACTACAAGCATTCATGGCAGGCTTCGCCTGCCATGAATGCTAAGACACTTGGGGAACCCCCCCAAAAGGAATAGTAATATGTGCCGCCTTGCTCGACGGCAGGCACATAACTAGACTAAAAATTCCTGAAGAAATTTTAATATGTGCCTGCACACATGACGCCGGACCCACGCGATGCCGGGCCATGTAGGCCCAGCCTGATGCATGCTGACCCTCTCAGATCAAGCACGACTACGCAAGTGCATGTCCCAGGTTCATGTTGAAAACAAACACACCTTGTTTCCTGTGAAGCTTAAATCAGAGTTTGGGGCTTTTACTTTGAAAGGACAATCATTGCCACAGCTTCCTGTGAGGAAAAAAAGTTACCCCTCCAAAGTTTGGGGCTTTTATTTTGAAAAACCAGACTTTTATTTTGAAGGAAACAGCGTGAGCTTCCTGTCTGTGTGTGTGAATCAATGATGTCACCCACTCTCTGTATCATCAGCATTGACCTATGCATCATATCACAGACAGGGTCCCTTCAGTTCAAATACCACACACACACAGCTGCTCTGTCACACTATGCTTCTGATTATGAGCTGACCTGTCGAATCACCTCTCGTATAAAAAAAACTATAAGCAGTAGAGCTTAGATTTTTGCATGTGAATGATGCTATGGTGATGGAGGTTCATGCATATCACCTAATTCTGCTGGCCACCCCGGCATGGCTTCAACACCCCATGGGGCACCCCTATGGAAAAGTCTAGGCACGCCCCTGGTCTGTCCCCCACACTGGCTCCCACTGACTGCCATTGATTTCAAGCTGAGTCGGACCCTGTCAAACTCCTCTGAATAACTCAAGAACCGTAAGGAGTACGGCTTTGGGGTTTGGACGAGAGGCGGCAGGAGCTCGCGAGGATCGCAGCGATGTAAATTTTATGTCTCTAGCCTACTCAGAAGCCCGTCAGCGGCAGGTTAAACACAAGAGGTTTTCCTGCTTTCTCACGCCTTTTCCTCTGAAAATTAACATTGGGCCCAATGGAGAGATTTTTGGAGGTGCTGCCCTAATTAAGGGTCTGGAGCCAAAATCATAAATCTCAGAGACACAAGAGACACATCGCTACGACCGGGACGAAATTTCCAACGTTTTGCTGTAAAAATTATGTCGGTGGAGTGAACGTGGCCCTCACAATCGCGATTTAAAAATATTTTTTTCAGACGATTCTGAAACTGCTCTCCACTCTAGGTGTGTAGTTCTCCCACTCTAGTGCACGCAATAGACACCCATGTTAAAGGCTGATTTTTGAAGATTTCATGGTCTGGAAAAAGCTGAAATGCTGAAGAAACTATACATTTTTTTAATTGAAGATGAATTATGAATATGGTGCCAGGAAAATTTGCTGCGTTTTGAAAGTTGAATGGAGTTTCTAGGTGAAAGCATGAGGGAGCTGTGACTGTTTGTTCGATGAAGAAAAAATTTGAAATCCGAATCTTTCCCCATTCATTCCTATGGGACTTTTTCGGCGGTTTTTGGGGTCTAGCGTCGCCACGGTAACGGCTTTGACGGAGAAAAGTAATAGCCATGGTGGCACGATCGAGACGCACGTTTTGATATATCTCTATGCCTGGGTGCACCTTACGGTACGACCCGCATTAATTGCCAAGAAGTGGCTATAATAAAAATAATAACTAGACTAAAAATTCCTGAAGAAATTTTAATATGTGCCTGCACACATGACGCCGGACCCACGCGACGCCGGCCATGTAGGCCCAGCCTGATGCATGCTGACCTTCTCTCCTGCACTCAAGCACGACTGCGCGTGCCTGTCCCAGGTTCGTGTTGAAAACAAACACGCTGGCACGCACTACGGCGGTGCCTGTCCCAGGTTCATGTTGGAAAACAAACACACCTTGTTTCCTGTGACACTTAAATCAGAGTTTGGGGCTTTTACTTTGAAAGGATAGTCATCTCCACAGCTTCCTGTGAGGAAAAAGTTACCCTCCGAAGTTTGGGGCTTTTATTTTGAAAAACCAGACTTTTATTTTGGAAGGAAACAGCCTGAGCTTCCTGTCTGTGTGTGTGTGATCAACACTCTCTGTATCTTTGGTAATGGGCAATCAGAAGTCTGTATCATATCATCATCTAATCTCTATATATGTGTCTATGTGGATCCCCCCATCTGACACACACACACAGCTATGCCACTGATTATGAGCTGACCTGTCCAATCACCTCTCGTTTAAAAAAAAACTATAAGGAGTAGAGCTTAGATTTTTGCATGTGAATGATGCTATGGTGATGGAGGTTCATGCATATCACCTAATTCTGCTGGCCACCCCTGCATGGCTTCAACACCCCATGGGGCACCCCTATGGAAAAGTCTAGGCGCGCCCCTGGTCTGTCTCCCACACTGGCTCCCACTGACTGCCATTGATTTCAAGCTGAGTCGGACCCTGTCGAACTCCTCTCAATAACTCAAAAACCCTAAGGAGTACGGCTTTGGGGTTTGGACCGGAGGTGGCAGGAGCTCGCGAGGATCGCAGCGGTGTAAATTTTATGTCTCTAGCCCACTCAGAAGGCCGACAGCGGCAAGTTAAACACAAGAGGTTTTTCTCCTTTTTCAGATTTTTTTCTCTGAAAATTAACATTGGACCCTATGGAGAGAATTTTGGGAGGTGTTGCCCTAATTAAGGGTCTGGTGCCAAAACTATAAATCTCAGAGACATAAGACAGACATTGTTACGACCGGGACGAAATTTCCAACGTTTTGCTGTAAAAATTATGTCAGTGGAGTGAACGTAGCCCTCGCAATCACGATTTCAAAATATTTTTTTTCTGACATTTCTGAAACTGCTCCCCACTCTAGCCCCACTCTAGCCCCGAACATTCCATGCAATACACACCCATGTTAAACTCTGATTTTTGAAGGTTTCCATGGTCTGAAATAAGTTGAAATGCTGAATAAACCATACAGTTTCTGACATGATGATGAATTATGAAGATGTAGTCAGCTAAATTTGCTGCGTTTTGCAAGTTGAATGGAGTTTCTAGGTGAAAGCATGAAGGAGCTGTGACTGTTTGTTTGCTGAAGAAAAAAGTTTGAAACCCGACCGTTTTCCCATTCATTCCTATGGGGCCTTTTTCGGCGGTTTGGGGTCTAGCGCCGCCATGGTAACGGCTTTGACGGAGAAAGTGCAATAGCACCCCTCACACGATCGAGCCGCACGTTTTGATATATGTCATGCCTGGGTGCACCTTACGGTACGAGCCGCATTAATTGCCGAAAATGCGTCTATAATAATAATAAAAACTAGACTAAAATTCCTGAAGAAATTTTAATATGTGCCTGCACACATGACGCCGGGCCCACATGATGCCGGGCCATGTAGGCCCAGCCTGATGCATGGTGACCCTCTCTGCAGATCGGCACGCACTTCAGGCAAGTGCCTGTCCCAGGTTCGTGTTGAAAACAAACGATCGCCGGGCGACGCACTCACGTGCGTGCCTGTCCCAGGTTCATGTTGAAAACAAACACACCTTGTTTCCTGTGACGCTAAATCAGAGTTTGGGGCTTTTACTTTGAAAGGATAGTCATCTCCACAGCTTCCTGTGAGGAAAAAGTTACCCTCCGAAGTTGGGGGCTTTTATTTTGAAAAACAGACTTATTTTGAAGGAAACAGCCTGAGCTTCCTGTCTGTGTGTGTGATCAATGATGTCATCCACTCTCTGTATCATTGGTAATGGGCAATCAGAAGCCTGTATCATATCATCACTTAATCTCTATATATGTATCTATGTGGATCTGATACACACACACCAACAACCAGTCACACTCTGCCACTGATGATGAGCTGACCTGTCGAATCACCTATCGTATAAAAAAAACTATAAGCAGTAGAGCTTAGATGTTTGCATGTGAATGATGCTATGGTGATGGAGGTTCATGCATATCACCTAATTCTGCTGGCCACCCCTGCATGGCTTCAACACCCCATGGGGCACCCCTATGGAAAAGTCTAGGCGCGCCCCTGGTCTGTCCCCAACACTGGCTCCCACTGACTGACCATTGGGATTTCAAGCTGAGTCGGACCTCTGTCACAACTCCTCTGGAATAACCTCAAGAACCGTGAAGGAGTACGACTTTGGGGTTTGGACGAGAGGCGGCAGGAGCTCGCGAGGATCGCAAACGATGTAAATTTTTATGTCTCTAGCCCACTCAGAAGCTCTCCCGTAAGCGGCAGGTTAAAACACAAGAGGTTTTCCTGCTTTCTCACGCCTTTCCTCTGAAAATTAACATTGGGCCCAATGGAGAGATTTTTTGGAGGTGCTGCCACTTAATTAAGGGTCTGGAGCCAAAACCATAAATCTCAGAGACACAAGAGACACATCGCTACGACCGGGACGAAATTTCCAACGCTTTGCTGTAAAAATTATGTCGGGTGGAGTGAACGTG